>JAKDFA010000037.1:0-12010 GCA_036971435.1 Dactylellina sp. 'tibetensis' | reverse complement strand
TATTTATATTCTTTTAATTTATTTTTTATATATTATTTTCATTTTTTTTTAAAAATAAAAAATATTTATAATTTTATAATTAAAATAAATTTTCTTATAATTTTATTATAATTTTATTAAAATTAATTCCTAAAATTTTATTTAAATAATTTATTTTTCATAAATTCATAAAAATTAATTATTTTTAAATTTTTAATTAAAATTAATTACCCTTAACTAGCTTCTTAATAATTCTTGAAAATCTATTAAAATTAGTTATTTTTAATCAATTTTATTAATTTTTTAATTATTTTTTAAAAATTTATTAAAAAAAATTATTCTTAATTAATTTTTTAAAAATTTACTAAAATTAATTATTCTTAACTACTTATTTAATAATTTTTTAAAAATTTATTAAAATTAATTACTTAATTTATCAAGATTAATTATTTTTAATTAATTCTTTAATAATTTGTCAAAACTAATTATTTTTAATTAATTCTTTAATAGTTTTTTAAAAATTAATTATTAAAAAATTGTTAAAATTAGTTACCTTTAATTAGTATTTTAATAGTTTATTAATATTTTATTATAGCTAGGTACTCTTAATAAATATTTTAATAATTTATTAAAAATTAATTAAAATTTATTATTAAAATTTATTATAATTAATTACTCTTAATTAATATTTTTCAATAATTTTTAAAAATTTATTATAATTATTTATTATAGCTAATATTGACTTACTATAATTACTTTTATAATTATAAAACTTTAATTATAATTATCTTTATAATTAAAAAGTTATTTACTTGGTTGTCTTTATAATTAAAAAGTAATTATTATAATTAACTTACTAATTAGAAGATAACTAATTATAGTTAGTTTTATAATTAAAAAATAATTTATCATAATTAATTTCTAATTATTTAATGGTTTGGTTTAGAGAATAATTAATTATAATTATTTTTATAGTTAAAAAGCAATTATTATAATTACTTTTATAATTATAAAATAACTATTATTATTATCTTATAATTAAAAAGTAGCTAATTATAATTATTTTTATAATTAAAAATAATTATTATAATTATTTTTATAATTAGAAGATAACCTACTATAATTGCTTTTGTAGTTAGGAAGTGATTTACCATAATTAATTTCTAATTATTTAGTGGCTTAATTTAAAAAATAATTAATTATGGTTATCTTTATAGTTAGAGGGTAACCATTATAGTTGTTTTTATAATTAAGAAATAATTAATTATGGTTACTCTTATAGTTAGGGAGTAATCAATTATAGTTATTCTTACAATTAAGAGGTAATTTATTATAGTTATTTTTGTGATTAAAAAGTAACTTACTATAATTATCTTTATAATTAGAAAATAACAAGTTATAGTTAGTTCAATAATTAAAAAGTAATTAATTATGGTTATTTTTGTAGTTAAAAAATAACTTATTATAGTTATCTTTATAATTAAAATATAATTAATTATAATTATTTTTATAATTAAAATAATTAACTATAATTACTTCTATAATTAAAAAGTAGCTTATTATAATTGATTTTTAATTATTTAATAACCTAGTTTAAAGGTAACTAACTATAACTACCTTTATAATTGGGGTGTAACTAATTTTGGTTATTCTTACGATTAAAAGATAATTAACTATAATTGTTTTTATAATTAGGGGGTAATTAATTTTAGTTATCTTTATAATTAAGAGATAACCAATTATAATTATCTTTATGGTTAAAAGGTAATTGTTATGGTTACTTTTATAATTAAAAAGTAATTAATTATGATAATTTTATAATTAAAATATAATAAAATGGCTATAAAGACTAATTACTTTTAACTAATATTTTAATAATTTACTAAAAAATTGTTATAATTAATTGTTAGAATTTTGTTATGATTAGCTATTATGACTAGTTGTTATAATTGGTTGTTATGATTAGTTATTTTTAGTAGGCTATTAAAAGGTTGTTATGATTAGTTATTTTTAGTTAGAATTTTTTAATAGTTACCCTTAACTAGGACCTTTTTTACTTTGAATATTTTAAAAATATTTAAAATAAATATAATTTTTTTAGTTTGGTTATATTTGCCTACCCCCTATATTAAATTAGTATAATTTTTATGTTAATTATGATAAATATTATTTTTTTGTTATTTTAGGCGTAGAGACTTTTAATAATTTATTAAAAAATTTATTATATTTAGTTACCCTTAACTAAAACCCTTTTTATTTTTAAAAATTTCAAAAATATTTAAAATATATAAAAAATTTTTAATTTAATCATATTTACCTACCTTTTATACTAAATTAATATAATTTTTATATCAATTATAACAAATATTATTCTTTTATTATTTCAAAAATAAAGGCCTTTATATTTTACTAAAATTTTATTAAAAAGTTTATTATAATTAATTATCCTTAATTGGGACCCTTTTCACACTTAAGAATATTAAAAGCATTTAAGATAAAAATAATTTTTTTGGGTTTGGTTATATTTACCCACCTCCTATATTAAATTGGTGCAACTTTTACGTTAATTATAATAAATATTATTCTTTTGCTATTTTAGGTAAACTACTAAATCACAAGATATATAAGAGGGAGTGGGTTTAAAAAACTAAGAATATCAAACTATTTATAAAGTAAATCAAAATTTAATATTAAGTTGTTTACTACTTTTAGTTATTGGTTATTTAATATTGTTAAATAAATAATTATTGTTAACTTTAAAGATTATTAATAGACGTTTTTGTGGTAATCATTAGAAAAACTAAATTGGGTGTTATATAATTATTGATTATAGCTTATAAACTTGTTGGTGTTAGTTTATAATAGTTAGGGGAAGTATTTAAGTGTGTAGTTAATTATTAGCTACTAAACGGTATTTATATTGTATGTAAAGTAATTTGTGGTGGTTAGTGTTTAGTTTGGAATTAGGTTGGTTAACCTTTTATAGTTGTTTTTGGGGTTTGAGTGTAAGAAGTCTTTAATTGGTATTTAGTTATTAATTAATAGTTTAGCTTAATTTTGTTAATTTTAGAATTTTGGAATTAGAGATTTTGGACTTTTGAGTGTAAGAAGCTTTTGGTTAATATTTATTATTAATTATTAGTTTAGTTTGACTTCGATTTTCGGAATTTTAGAATCTTTAGATTATTATAAGATTTTTACGTTTTAATTAAATATTAACTTTAAAGGTAATAGGTCTTGCTTTGTAGTAGGATTAATTGTTGTGGGGCGTATAAGATTTTATTATTGGAAGTTGTGGTAGTTTAGGTGGTTTATAATTTCGGCGCCAAATAATTAGTGTTAATAAAAACTATATGTTTGGGCTCCTCTTTTCGGGGATCTAGGGATTTGGGATTCAAGGGTTTAGGATCTAGAAATTTATATTCTAAAAATTTTAGGATTTAGAGGTTTAAAATCTGGGGATTTAAGTTTTTGGGCTAAGGTCTGATTAAAATGCTTTATAGAATGATTGAAATAAATAAAAAAACTTTTTTATAGTATTTTATAAAATTTTATTATATGTGTTTTATATTATAAGATTATAAAATCTTATCTTTAAATATATCTTATATACGGGTATTAGATTATAAGTTAATGTTGGATAGTAGATCTTCAAAATATTTATATAGATTTTTGGATATATTAGGATACGTTTGTTTAAGAATTGGGTATAAGTCCAAAACGGTAGATTATATATTAATATTAAATTTGTGTATAATAAGGGATGATTATGGTTATTAATTTAAGCTTTGTTGTTAAATTTATATATTTTATTTGTAGTTATATGTTGGCAGTATAATTATAGTATTTTTTGGGGTAGTACATATTAATTTGGAATTAAGGCTTTAAAAAATAGAAAATATTATATGAGATAAAAGAAATATTAGCTTAGTTGGGGTACTTAAATAAATATTTTTTTCTTTATTAGGCATGCTTTAGTGTTGAGGAAGGGTGTATTGTAATAGATAATTGGAGTTAGCGCAAAACTATTATAAAATTTGGGTATAAGCTTTAATAATATTAAAATTATCTTGGTTTTAAGGTGATATAAGCTTGGAACTGGGGGGTAGGGTATATTAAATATTTTATTATTTTAAGATATTGTTATATTACTAGGGGTGGCCATTTTTTAAGGTTTAAAAAATTATAAAATTATTTTGGATATTAGGATTATATTAGTGTTTTATTAGTGATTAGTATATAATAAAATTTAAAATCAAATCTTTAATATTTTAAAAATTAAAAGATTTAATATATTATATATATGATTGTTCGCTTCTAGGGAATTTATCAGGGTAATATTAGAACCATCATTCAAAGCGCCAAGTTATATTTAATTATAAATTAATTAATATAAAAAATATTATCTTTGATTTTAAAATTAATAGTAGAAAAACATCTTATACTAAATTATATAGAATTTTTGGCTGGTTTATAATTAGCTACTCTTATAAAATATTCTTTTATAAATTAAAAATCTTTCCATCGAGCGGGCAGGCTAACGAGTATAACATTTATAGTTATAAATTTTTTTAATAATTAAATACTAAATAATCTTATTATATACTATATATCTGATTTGATGTTAAACTTTTTAAAGAAGGTCTTCTCCAGTTTCTTCCTAAATCTTTACCAATTTAATTAATAAAAAAAATAGGTTGAAAGGTAATTAAAGAAAAAAATACAAAAATCAAAACTACTATAATCCAATTCAAAACTCAAGCTTCTTATAACTTAAAGAGTTAAACTAAGCCTAACAACCAAAATAAAACTTATTTATTAAAAATATTAATTTTATTAGCCGCTAGTTAATTACCTTAAATAAGCTTTTAATAGTTAATCTTAAAGTAAAATAATCATACTATAATCTTTTTAAAGTAAAACTTAAAGAAATACTAATAATTTAAATCTACTTCGATAATTATAATCGAAGCGCTAGATTAGGGCCTTTTTTTTTGAAGCAATCGCACTTTATTATAATAAGGAAGTAAATTACGACAAGTAACCTTAACAAATTAAGATAATTATGATTTTAACCCTTTATATCTTTATATTCTCAACAATATACTAAAAAAGTAATATTAGAGTAAAGTTATCATAATATCTTAAACTAAAATATTACTAGGATTTTTTTATAATACTACGAACAAATACTTTATATACTCATTATACTAGCTTAATAACTACAACAAAATTAAAAAAAAAATTATTATATCAAAAAAAGAAGGAATATATTTTAAATATAATAAACTAATTAATATATTTATTATTAGTAAAACCACTAGTAGTAAAATTATAAAGAACATATTATAAAATCATTAAATAACAATTTTAATCAAATTTGCTTATTAAGTTTATAAAAATAATATATAAAAAAAAATAAATATAATAAACGTCGTTATAACACACATAACAAAAAATTCTTACATAACTAGCTAATAATATATGTTAAATCTATAAATTTTTAAAAATTCACATTATTAAATTATATTATAAAAGGTAAAAATTAAAATTATATTTTAAAAATTATTAATCAATTAATTTTTTTATTAAACATAGTTATAACCTTCACTAATTTCATAATATTATAAATTTTTATAATATTTCTAACCCCACCTAATTTTTAGCTTAATTATATTATAAACTTTGCTAAATTTATACTTTTAACTATTAAAAGAATCTTTTACTTAAATTAATTTTTATAAAATACGGATTAATATAAGGGTAGTATTATGTCTTTATACTTTTTAATATAACGACTGGAACCTATTCTATTATAGGTTTGATTTGGTAATAGGTAGATAAAGTATATATTAAAAACTAACCATTTCTTATTAATATTCTTTATAATTTATTTATAAGCATTTATAATAAGGAACTTGGAATAATATTTATTAAAAATATAATTTATTATTAACTATCAAAACTTACTATTTAGTAGTACGATGTTAGTGTGGTAGATAATATAAAAACTTTTAAACTAAAACAAATTACTTTAAAAAAAATCCATTTTTTTAATTATTACTATTTTAATTTTTGTGATAAGTATATTATTTATACAAAATTACTCTTAAATAACAAACTTATATATCTCCAGCTCTGTAACTATAACAATTTTATACAATATTTTTTTTACTATTAGCAAACCCTTTTATTTTATAAGTAATAATTTATTATTAAATTAGTCTAATATCTAGCTTAATAACCTAATATAATTATTATAATTAATTAATTTAAGTTAATTAATTTAATAATATTCCTTTTTATTATTTATACCCTAGCTTAAAACCAAATGCCTATAATCGCAGATTATTATAAAATCTTTAATTAAAATTAACAAAGTTAGCACTTCAAATATATACTTAAAACACCACTTATCAAATATTATAACTAAGATTTTATAAATCTTGTTATTTTTACCACCCCTACCCATAGCTTAAATAAAGTAGTAAACAAAATTTAGTGGTTTAAATATAACTATTAAGTTAATATTTTATAAGTCGATATCTTAGTATAAAGTTATGGTTAAAATTATAATTTTATATTTAGGTTTAACTCTAAAACGCCAATTCTTAAAAATAATTTTTTAATCTTCTTTATTTATTTTAGCGTAGTAGTATAAAACTCTTATTAATTTAACGAATCTTTTAATATAAAATCTATTATTTACAAATAAAATCACATATTATTCTTTATTTTATTTATCATACTTCTAAAAATTTAAGCTTTTTATAGTAGTAGAGTAATTGGATTATTAATCACCTTTAACTATATATTAAATTTTAAGATTAAATTTATTAATTAACATTTTAATTATTTCGAAATCTTTTTTTTAAAAGTTTAGTAGTCTACGAAATCTTTTTTTTTTTACTACGAGTAAAATAGCCATTAAGTATATTATTTAAATTTTATAACTTTATAATTAATTTAAATTTAAAAGCGAAGGCTAGTAATTAACATTATTTATTAAGATTAAATAATATTCATTTAAAATTAGCTTATTTAGGGTCTATTATACTTATAACCTTTATAGAAAGACATGAAATTCAGACAATTCTACATATTTTAAATTAGCGAAAACCAAAAATAGTGTAATTTAGTTTTTTAAACTATTATCCTAATAACAATTAAATATTCTTATTATTTTATACTTCTTTATAAAATCTTTTTAAAGGGCCTTAAATAAAATTATAGCAATTATATACTTGGTATTACTTAATAAAATTAGTAGCTAAAATAGTAAAGATTTATTTCCTTTAGTTAATAAAATTACTAAAATATAACTAATCTTCATTATAATATATTTTAAAACAATTTTCTACTTTAAACTACGATAACTAGCCATTTTAATCTTAAATATCCGCTTTAACTTCTAATTAACAATATCCATATTTTATTTAAGCTAAATAATAACGATTTTTAGTAATTTTTTAGATTAATTGGTTACTAAAGCGTTAGATTTGTTATAAATATACTTAAATCTTGCAGAGCTAGCTATTAACAATTGGTAATATTAATTTATTTTTAATTAAGCTTATTAAATTTTATAAGCTTTAATATAATTAATTAAAAGCTTTTTTGATTTAGCATAATTTATATTTGAGCATACGTTATATGCCCTCTTTACTATAGACATAAAATAAAAATTTAATTAATTCCAAAAATTAGAATTTTTAAAAATAACATTTTTATTATCTTTTTCATCTTTATTTTTAAAATTTATATTATTCTCGTAGCTTTTAAAAAAGTAAATAGCAACAACGACGGCGATCTATCGCCAACTTCTAATCAATAGTTTTAGTAAATTATACCTTATAATTTTGCGTTTTAATAGATTATTAAATTCTTCACTCTACTATTTATCATCCTTTTTAGTTTAGAGATAGGTTAAGAAGAGAGTTTTATTGGTAAAAGCAATAATTTCTTTATTAAGCATTTTTAATTATTAAGCTCTTATACTTTACTAAAGATTTAAGTATTAGATAGGTTAAACAAAAACTAAAAAATTAACAATTATTTAGTTTAAT
This sequence comes from Dactylellina sp. 'tibetensis', assembly GCA_036971435.1. Classification (NCBI taxonomy): domain Eukaryota; kingdom Fungi; phylum Ascomycota; class Orbiliomycetes; order Orbiliales; family Orbiliaceae; genus Dactylellina; species Dactylellina sp. 'tibetensis'. Next base: position 3,965 of record JAKDFA010000037.1, on the reverse strand, counting down.
TATAGAAATAAACTACAATGTATATATCTAATTTTAATTAATTAGTAAACTATAAATTATAATTAAATTATTTCTTATTTTTACCTCTATTATTAATTTAAGTTTTAATTTTTATAATAATAAATACTAATTAAAATAATTTCATTATATATAAAAAAATTCTTCAAAGATAAATTATTAATAAAACAAATACTTAATATTTTAATTCCGTAAACAAATTATTTAGCGCATATATAAATTAATAATAAAATAAATTTTAAAAATTCCTTAATAATTTATTTATAAGAATATATTTAAACTTATATAAATAAATTTTAGTAGTTCTACTTCTTATTAAGATTTATATCAAAGAATTTAGTTAAAAAATTTTATAGAAACTAATTTTTAATTTCTTTAGCTTTACCCAAATTATTAATTAAATTATTATAAGTAGAACTCCAGTTATTTATATTATTTATAATAGTTACAGGGTTTTTAAAGTCTAAGTCGGGTATAGTTAAGTTAAAAATTAACTTATTTTAAACTTAAACCACTTTTTTAATTAAGAACCTAATAAAATTTTCCAATTTATTAATCTTTAATCTTATATTTTAATATATTATTACGCCATTTAATTAATAAATAATAAATATAACAGCTTCAGTTTTATTTATATTAATAATATATAATTATTAAATCTATAGTTTACTTAATAAAAACAAGGTATCCAATACTATATAACTTTTTTATATTAACTCTAGATAATCAAGTATATTGTCATCTTTAAATTCCATAGATTAAATATAACCAATAATTACTATCTAGTTATAGTAGATAATTTTACTAAATAGATTAAACACTTCTAGAATAATCATCAAGGAATTATAACAGTTAATATTTTTTAACACTATAAATAAAAATAAATTATATTTTAAAAAACTAAATTTATAATATTATTTTATAAAATTTAAATTTAATAGGAAAAAATGCTTTACTAAATTATAATCACATATAAAATTAATAATAATATTACTATCCTATAAGAATTATTAAAGATTATTTAGGAATTTATCCTATAAGCTATAGCATAAATATTTATTTATAGAATTAATATTACTAACTTACTCTTTTATTAATATAAATAATAATTTAATATAAATTATAAATAGATAACCCCACCAAATCTTATAGACGTAGTATAAAAATTAGCTCTAGATAATAAAGTAGTTTTTAACAATTTAAGCTTAAATATATTTAAGAAATTTATAACTTATTTTATTTTACTTAATATTAATTAATAATTTGGAGGTATAGTTATTAAAAGCTTTATACTTTTATTTTATTTATTTATTATATATAATAGAACGTCTAATAACTTCTATATAAATTATATAAAAGTTATATAAGTAAATTAAAACTAAATTATTATTTTCTAAATTATTTTTTAAATTAAAAATCTTTAAAATAGTTAAAATTTTAAAATAATTTAAATTATTAATATATTATAAAAATTTTGTTTTATTATCCCACGCATTATTATATTACCCAAGTTAGTTAAAAATTATAACTTTTTAATACTTTATTACATTAAATTTTAGTAGCTTATTAACATCTACTAATTAAATTTACTTAACTTAATTATTTACTTAGTTAATAGTTTAATTAATAGTAATTTAACTTATAATTTAATTAATAATTTAATTAACAATCTAACTAAAAGTAATAAAAAAAATATATAATATAATTACTTTTTAAACAATTATAACTTAATTTATATATTAATAAATTAATAAAATATCTTACATACAAATTATTTAAATTTAATAAATTTTAAAATTTTCGTTAAATTTATAACTATTATACATATTATAATAATAATTATAATTATAATATAAATATTACTTCACTTTCTTCCAATTATAACTTTTATAATTATATTATTAATACGCCTACTCTATTATTTATTTAAAATACAATTAAAGTAATAAAAGTTTACTTTTACTAAAAAATTTAAAAAAAATAAATATATTTAAAACATTATTTTCTTAAAATATCTATTTTAAATTTTTATATATTTAAGTTAAAATTAAATTTTTATAATTTTATTAATAATATTTACTAATATTCTTAGAAGTATATACGTATTAATATTTAATATAGAATAAAACGTTCCATTAAGAGATATATAAGAATTTATTTATTAATGGAATTCTATTAAAATTTACTAGGGTAGTTATATTAAAAAAAATTAAAAATATATAAATTTAATAACTATTAATTACAAAATCAAATTTTAAAATTTAATTTATAAACTATTACAATTATTACTTTTATTATAATTAAACAGTAAAACAACTAATCAATTACTTTATTATAATTTTGATTAATTATTGATCAACCTACTTTTATACATTATTAATAATAAAGAATCCGAATAAAAAAGCACTTTTATAAAATATAAAATCAAAAGATACTTTATTATTATAAAGTATATACTTAAAATATAAATAATTAATAAATAAAATTTTGGTTATTCCTAAACTAAATATTAATTACTACTAAATAAAAATATTGTTATTTTTAAGCAAAAATTAAATTATCTTCGCATAAATACTTAATTACCTTAGTTAATAATTATATTATTTTTAAACAATAATTTAATTATTTTCTATATAAATTCTAATTGCTATTAAACTATAATTTTAATTAGCTTAATAAAGTTTAAACTATTTAGTTAACTTCGCGATCAGATTTTATTTACTTATTATTTTAAAAAATTTCTTTATAGCAAATATTTTTTAATATAGTAAATAATTATTTTAGGTTGTGGCTATTATTCTAATTATATTTTTAAGAAATTTAAATAAGTGATTTCAATACTCGATCTCAATACTCAAAATTTTGCTAAGATTATAACCCTAACATATACAAATGAGTGTTCCCAGCGCTGAGAAAGTCAACTCATAATTGGTAGAATAATATTATTTTAATAAAAATAAAAAAATAAGTATTATAATTTTAATATTTATAATCTTATAACTTTTCTACTATCTTTTTTATTATCTATTTAATATATTTAAACTATTAATTTTTAAAAGTAATTTATTTTTATTATTTTTATTACTTTAGCGCATATTATAAATAATAATTATAAATATAAATAAAAAATATAATAAAAATTATAAATTTTAAATAGTTTTTATATTTTAAGTATTTTAGCTAATACTATCGATAATCTTTTTATATATATTATTTTTTTATTTATTTAAAACCAAAATATTTCTTTATATTTTATTATTAATACGTTAAATATTTTATCAACTAAATATAATACTAATCTAAAAATTTAAAGCATTTATATATTTCAAAATATTAAATAATACCTTCTAAAACAAAGATTATTATAATTCGTAGAAAATCTTATATATTAATTAGCATATACAAAACTAGGGTTTTTACTATTAAAATATTTAAAAAACATAAAAATATTATTAGTATATATTTAATATAAATATATATAATTATTACTTTACTAATATACTAATAATTTTTTTAAAAAATACTATCTAAAAAATAAAAAATATATAAAATAAAATAAATCTAATATTTAAAAAACTTCTATTCCAATATTTAGTTAAAAAAATCATTAATAAATTCATAAACAAAATAAAATAATAACTTAAAACATTAAAAACTCTTTAAAAAATAATAAAAAAATTTATAGTTTTATAATTTACAAATTAATGCTTTTTTTTTAGTAATTTTTAAAGCATATTTATTATAATACTAATATATTATTATAATAATTATAAAAGTTACAAATTTTATTAACTATATAATTTTTATATAAAAAGATATATAATTATACTATTACTTTTTAAAAATAATACAGAATTATATGATATATTTTAATAAATTAAATAGATATTAAACTAAAGATAAATATATAAAGCAAAATAATATTAAAATAAAGAAAATTAATAAAA
>JAKDFA010000036.1:0-10936 GCA_036971435.1 Dactylellina sp. 'tibetensis' | reverse complement strand
TTTTTAATTTTGATTTAAAGGTAGGGCTTAAATCCTTCTTTTATATAATAAAATTTAATATTTTTATTATAAATAATTAAGATAATATATTATTTAAAAATAATAAAGTAATTTCTAATAAAATTAATTTATTTAAATTTTTATATCTTTTATAAAGCTTCTTCAATTTTATCCTTATATTTAAAAACTATTTTAAAAAATTTAATAAAATTATTTTATTTTATTAAAATTTTAATAACATTTTCATCAATTTTATTTCCTTTAATATTATATATATTTTAATAAACATTATAAGTATTTATAATACTTTTATTAAAATAAATAAAAATATATTATATAATATATTTATTTTTAAGAAAATTTTTAATATAAAAAAAATAGTGCTTATTTATTTATTAGATAAATTAATTAAATTTTTTTAATTATTTATTAAATTTTATTAGATTTATTAGCTTTGATAGCTTATAGGTTTTATTGGTGATGTAGTTATATTTTTTCCTAGAATTATTATTTTTTATAGAATTTTTATTAAGATTCTTAATATTTAGTTAATTGGCTAGGGTTTATTTAGTTTAATGTTTTAATAATACAATTTTATTAATATTTTTTAGATTATTTATGTTAATATTTAATAAAGTAGCGTTAATACTTATATTTATAATTATAAATATTAATTTATTAATAATTAAGTTTAGATTTCTTAAATATTTGTTAAAAAATTCATTAATATTATTATAATCTAATAATATTTTTATTGATTTAAAATTTTATTTTAATATAATTTATATTTATATTATTTAATATTTAATTTTAGTTATATTATTATAGTTATAGTTATATATTACTACTTTAAATATTAATTCTAAAAATTTATAAACTACTTTTCTAATTCTTTAATTATATTTTAAGATTTAAATATTAGTATTAAAGTAATTATTTTTTTAAAATATTAAATATTAATATAAATTAAGAAATAAATTTTTTTTATTTTTTATTAATTTTATATTAAATATTCTATAATTTTCGAATTTTTTTAATACAAAGTATAATATAATCTCCTTAAAAATAAATATTTTTAATATATATATAAACTTTCCATCAAATTAAGTTAAATTAATTAAAATATTATACCTATTTTTTATTTTAAATTTATTAATATAAAATTTAACTAATTTTACTTAAATTTTTTATCTTTTAATTTAATTATTTAAGTTTTAGAATAAAGAAGTATACAATTATTAAAATAATTAAATTAATTAATATAAAAATATAACAATAAAATAAAATATAAATAAATAAATATTATATTATATAAATAAATTAATTAATAAAGATTTTAAACCTTTATTAGTTTTAATAATAATTTTTATATAATATAAGAATAATATATATTATATTTAATAAAAAAATAACTATTTTATATATTTAAATTAAATAATTATTCTAGCCTTCTAGCTATATATTAAGTTAAATAGTTATTTTAACCTTCTAATTATATATTAATTTTTTATTTTTTTTTATTTAATAATTATATTTTAAATTTTTTTATTAAATTTATTTATATTTTTTTTATAAAATAAATACTTAGATTTTATTTTTTCCAAATTTCTAAACACAAACATCTTATATTATATTCCAATCCAGATTTTTTTCAAATAGGTACAAATATCCTAGTTTTATAAATATTAAGATATAAGAAATATTATAAAACATCAGGGTTAAGACATTCCTGGTATTTAGCCCTAGGAGGCATCTACCAATTATGAATTAACTTTCTCAGCGCTGGGAACGCTTGTTTGTATGTGTTAGGGTTACAATCTTGGCAAAATTTTAAACACTAAGATCGAGTACTGAAATCACTTATTTAAATTTCTTAAAAGTATAGTTAGGGTAATAGTTACAACCTAGGATAATTATTTGTTATATCAAAAAACATTTGTTATAAAAAAATTTTTCAAAATAATAAATAAACAAAATCTGATTATAAAATTAATTAAACAATCCAAACCTTATTAAGCTAATTAAAATCATAATTTAATAATAATTAGAATTTATATAAAAAGTAATTAAATTATCATTCAAAAATAATATAACTATTAATTAAAGTAATTGAATATTTATACAAAGATAATTTAATTTTTACTTAGAAATAATGACGTTTTTATTTAATAATAATTAATATTTAGTTTAGAAGTAATTAAAATTTTATTTATTAATCATTCATACTCCAAGTATATACCTCATAATAATAAAGTATTTTTTAATCTTATACTTTATAAAAATACTTTTTTATTTGGATTTTTTATTATTAATAATATATAAAAATAGGTTAATTAATAATTAATTAAAATTATAATAAAATAATTAATTGGTTGTTCTATTATTTAATTATAATAGAAGTAATAATTATAATAATTTATAAATTAAATTTTAAGACTTGATTTTATAATTAATAGTTATTAAATTTATATACTTCTAACTTTTTTTAATATAGCTATTTTAATAAATTTTAATAGAATTTTATTAATAAATAAATTTTTATATATTTTTTAATAGAATGTTTTATTTTATATTAAATATTAATATATATATACTTCTAAAAATATTAGCGAGTATTATTGGTGAAATCACAAAAATTTAATTTTAACTTAAATATATAAAAATTTAAAATAAATACTTTAAGAAAATAATGCTTTAGATATATTTATTTTTTTTAAATTTTTTAATAAAAACGAATTTTTACCACTTTAATTATATCTTAAATAAATAACAGAGTGGGCGTATTAATAATATAATTATAAAAATTATAATTAAAAAAAAATGAAGTAATATTTATATTATAATTATAATTATTATTATAATATACATAATAATTATAAATTTAATAAAAATTTTGAGGTTTATTAAGTTTAAATAGTTTATGCGTAGGACGTTTTATTAATTTATTAATATATAAACCAAGCTATGATTATTTAAAAGGTAATTATATTATATATTTTTTTTATTATTTTTAATTAAATTACTAATTAAATTATTAATTAAATTATAAGTTAAATTATTATTAATTAAGCTATTAACCAAATAAATAATTAAGTTAAGTAAATTTAATTAGCGAGTATTAATGAGCTACTAAAATCTAATATAATAGAGTATTAAAAAATTGTAGTTTTTAACTAACTTAAATAATATAATAACGCGTAGGATAATAAAATAAGATTTTTATAATATATTAATGGTTTAAACTACTTTAAAGTCTCAACTATTTTAAAAGTCTTTAATTTAAAAAATAATTTAAAAGATAATAATTTAATTTTAGCTTATTTATATAATTTTTATATAATTTATATAAAAACTATTAAATACTCTACCATATATAGTAAACAAATAAAATAAAAGTATAAAGCTTTTAATAATTATACCTTTAAACTACTAATTAATGTTAAACGAAGTAAAATAAGTTATAAGTTTTTTAAGTATATTTAAGTTTAAATTATTAAAGATTATTTTATTATTTAGAGTTAATTTTTATATTATGTTTATAAAATTTGGTGGGGCTACCTATTCACAACCTATATTAAATTATTATTTATATTAATGAAAGGGTAAGTTAGTAGTATTAATTCTATAAATAAATACTTATACTATAATTTATAGAATAAATTTTTAGATAATTTCTAATAATTCTTATAAAATAATAATACTATTATTAATTTTATGTGTAATTATAATTTAATAAAGTACTTTTTTTTGTTAAATTTAAATTTTATAGAATAATATTATAAATTTAGTTTTTTAAAATATGGCTTGCTTTTGTTTATAATGTTAAAAAATATTAATTATTATGACTTTTTAATAATTGCTTTGGAGGTGTTTAATTTATTTAATAAGATTATCTACTATAATTAGATAATAATTATTAGTTATATTTAATTTATAAAATTTAAAAATAATAATGTGTTTAATTATCTAAAGTTAATATAAAAAAATTATATAATATTGAATACCCCGTTTTTGTTAGGCGAGTTGTAGATTTAATAATTATATGTTATTAATATAGGTAAAATTAAAATTATTATACCTATTATTTATTGGTTGGATGGCGTAGTGGTATATTAAAATATAAGATTGGAAATTAATAGGTTGGAAAATTTTGTTAAATTTTTAATTAAAAAAATAATTTAAATTTAAAATAGGTTGGTCTTTAATTTAATTGTATTTGATTTGGATTTTAAAGACTTTGTAATTGTTATAAATAATATAAGTAATTAAAGTTCCGTTTATAATAGTTTGATTGATGATTTAAGTAAGATTAAAGAAGTTAAAAATTAGTTTTTATAGGATTTTTTAGTTAAATTCTTTGATATAAATCTTAATAAAAAGTAGAATTATTAAAATTTATTTACGTAGGCTTAGGTGTATTTTTATAAATAAGTTGTTGAAGAATTTTTGGGATTTGTCTTGTTATTAATTTATATATGTATTGGGTAATTTGTTTGTGGAATTGAAATATTGAGTATTTGCTTCGCTAATGACTTGTTTTTGAGGAATTTTTTTGTATATAATGGAATTATTTTAATTAGTATTTATTATTATAAAAGTTAAAACTTAAGTTAATAATAAAGATAAAAATAAGAAGTAATTTAGTTATAATTTATGATTTATTAGTTAATTAAGATCAAATATGTATATTATAGCTTATCCCTATAACTAAAGTAAATAATTATTAATTTTTTAGTTTTCATTTAATTTATTTAATATTTAGGTTTTTGGTAAAGTACAAAGGCTTAATAATTAAAAATATTTAATAAAAAAATTATCGCTTCTACCAGCAAAGCTTTCTTTCTAATTTACTTTTGGGTTAAAAAAAATAATAAGTAACAGAATGAAGAGCTTAGCAATCTATTAAAGTGTGAGATTATAAAATATAATTTACCAAAATTATTAATCAAAAACTAGTGACAAATCACCATTGTTATTACTATCTACTTTTTCAAAAGCTATGAAAATGATATAAATTTTAAAAACAAAAATAAAAAAGATGGTGAAAATGTTGTTTTTGAAAATTTTAACTTTTAAAACTAATTAGGTTTTTATTCCATATTTATAGCGAAGAAAATATATAATGTATATTTAAATATAAATTATGTTAAATTGGAAAAATTTTTAATTAATTATATTAAAGCTTGCAGGACTTAGTAGGCTTAATTAAAAGTAAACTAATATTACTAACCATTAATAATTAATTTTATAAAATTTAAACATATTTATAACAAATTTAGCGCTTTAATAACCAGCCAATTTAAAAAGTTATTAAAAACTATTATTATTTAATTTAAGTGGGATATAGATATTATTAATTAGAAATTAAAGCAAATATTTAAGACTAAAATAATTAGTTATTGCAGTTTAAAGTAGAAAACCACTCTAGAATATATTATAACAAGAACCAATTATATCCTAGCAATCTTACCAACCAAAAGGGGTAAATCTTTACTATTCCAACTATTAATTTTATTAAATAATATTAAGTATATAATTATTATAATCCCATTTAAAGCCCTTCAAAAAAATTTTATAAAAAAATATGAAATAATAAGAATATCCAACTACTGCTAAGATAACAATTTAAAAAATTAAATTGTATTACCTTTAATTTTTGCTAGTTTAAAATATATAAAATTACTTAGATTTCACATTTTTTTATAAAAATTGTAAGTGTAGTAGACCTTAAATAAGCTAATTTTAAATAAATATTATTTAATTTTAATAAATAATGTTAATTATTGATTTTTATTTCTAAGCTTAAACTAACTATAAAGTTATAAAATTTAAATAATATATTTAATAATTATTTTACTTATAATAAAAAAGAAGAGGTTTTGTAGATTACTAAATTTTTAAAAAAAAAATTTTGAAATAATTAAAGCGTTAACTAGTAGATTTAACTTTAAAATCCAATATATAGTTAAAAATAATTAATAATTTAATTATTTTACTACTATGGAAAATTTAAATCTTTAGAAATATAATAAGTGAAACAAAAAACAGCGCGCAATTTTATTTATAAATAATAAATTTTACGCTAAAAAATTTATTAAATTAATAAAAAATTTATATTACTATGTTAAAATAAATAAAAAAAATTAAAAAATTGCTTTCAAGAATTAGCGTTTTAAAATTAAATTTAGGTATAAAATTATAGTCTTAATTGTAACTTTATATTAAAGTATTAATTTATAAAATATTAATTTAATAGTTATACTCAAATTGTTAAATTTTATTTATTATCTTATCTAAATTATAAGTAGGGGTAACAAAAATAGCGAAATTTATAAAATCTTAATTATAGTATTTGATAAATAGTGTTTTAAGTATATATCCAAAATGTTAACCTTATTAACTTTAATTAAAGATTTTATAATAATTTATAATTATAAGTATTTAATTTTAAATTAAAGTATAAATAATAAAAAAAAGTATTATTAAATTAATTAATTTAAGTTAATTAATTGCGATAATTATGTTAAATTATTAAGTTAAATATTAAATTAATTTAATAATAGACTATTATTTATAAAGTGAGAAGATTTATTAATAATAAAAAAAATATTATATAAAATTATTATAGCTACAAAACCAAAAATATATAAATTTATTATTTAAAAACAACTTTATATAAATAATATATTTATTGTAAAGACTAAAATAGCAATAGTCAAAGAAACGGATTTTTTTTGAAGTAGTTTGCTTTAATTTAAAAATCTTTATATTGTTTATTATGTTAGTACTATACTACTGGGTGGTAAATTTTGATGATTAATGATGGGTTATATTTTTAATAAATATTATTTTAAATTCCTTATTATAAATGCTTGTAAATAAATTATAAAAAATATTAATAAAAAATAATTAATTCTTGATATATACTTTATCTATCTATTATTAAATTAAATTTATAGTAAAGTAGGTTTTAATTATTATATTAAAAAGTATAAAGACGTAGTATTATCCCTATACTAATCTATGTTTTATGAAGATCAATTTAAGTAAAAGATTTTTTTAGCAATTAAAAGCATAAATTTAGCAAAATTCATGGTATAGTTGGGTTAAAGGTTAGGTGGGGTTGGAGATATTATAAAGACCTATAATGCTACAAGGTTAATAAAAGTTATGGCTATGTTTAACAAAGAGATTAATTAATCAATGGTTTTTAGAATATAATTTTAGTTTTTATTTTTTATAATATAATTTAATAATATAAATTTTTAAAAATTTATAGATTTGGTATATATTATTAGCTAGTTATATAAAAACCTTTTGTTATGTGTGTTGTGGTAATGTTTGTTGTATCTACTTTTTTTTATATATTATTTTTGTAAGTTTAATAAGTAAATTTAATTAAAATCATTATTTAATGATTTTATAATATGTTTTTTATAATTTTACTATTAGTGGTTTTATTAATAATAAATATATTGGTTAATTTGTTGTGTTTAAGGTATACTCCCTCCCCTTCTAATGCGATAATTTTTTTTTTAATTTTATTATAACTGTTAAGTTAGTATAATGAATATACAAAACGCTTGTTTATAGTATTATAAAAAAATCTTAGTAATATTTTAGCTTAAAACGTTACAATAATTTTATTTTAATATTGTTTTTTTAGTATATCACTGAGAATATAAAGATATGAAGGGTTAAAATTATAACCATCTTAACTTATTAAGGTTATTTGTTATAATTCACCTTTTCATTATAATAAAACACAATTGTTTTGAAAAAAAAGACCCTAATTTAGCGCTTTGATTGTAACTACCAAAATAAATTTAAATTATTAATATTTCTTTAAATTTTATTTTAAAAAGATTATAATATAATTGCTTTACTTTAAGATTAATTATCAAAAATTTATTTAAAGCAACCAACTAACAATTAACAAAATTAACATTTTTAGCAAATAAATTTTATTTTGGTTGTTAAGCTTAGCTTAACTTTTTAAATTATAAAAAGTTTAAATTTTGAATTGGATTATAGTAACTTTAATTCTTGCACCTTTTTTTTTAATTACCTTTTAACCCGTTTTTTTTACTAGTCGGGTTGGTAGAGATTTAGAAAGAAATTAAAAAAAACTTTTTTTAAAAAATTTAACATCAAATTAGATATATAGTATATAACAAAATTATTTGGTGTTTAATTATTAGGAGGATTTATAGCTATAAATATTATACCCATTAACCTACTCACTTAATAAAAAAATTTTTAATTTATAAAAAGATATTTTATAAGAGTAATTAATTACAAACTAACCAAAAATTCTATGTAATTTAATGTAAAATATTTTTCTACCATCAATTTTAAAATTAAAAATAGTATCTTTTGTGTTAATCGATTTATAATCGAATATAACTCAGCGTTTTAAATAACAATTCCAATATTACTTCAACAAATCTTTTAAAAGTAAATAGTTATATATATAATATATTAAATTTTTTAATTTTTAAAATATTAAAAATTTAATTTTAAATTTTATTATATATTAATTATTAGTAAGATATTAATACAATCCTAATATTTAAAGTAATTTTATAATTTTTTAAACTCCAAAAAATAGCCGCTTTTAGTAATATAATAATATTTTAAAATAATAAAACATTTAATATGTCCCGTTCTTTAACTTTAAACCTGTATTATTTTAAAATTAAAATAATTTCAATGTTGTTAAAGTTTATATTTAAGTTTTGTAGTAGTTTTGTGCTAGCTTTGGTTATCTATTATAATACGCTTTTTTTTAGTGTTGAAGTGCATTTAATGAGGAAGGAAATGCTTATTTAAGTGCTTTAGTTAAGCTAATATTTCTTTTATTTTATGTGGTATTTTTTATTTTTTAAAATTTTAGTTTTAAATTGGTATGTATTATTTTAAGGAATATTATAGCTGTGTTGTTGATGTGTGATTGTAAGTAAAGTATATAGACCTAATAATAGAGTTTAAATTAATAATTATAATTATTTTTTATTATATATAAATTTAGTATTGGTGTATGGTTTGTTGTTTTAAATTTATATTTAATTTTTAAATGGATGTACTTTAATGTATTTGAAAATTTGTGTAAATATTTTGGAGATTTGCTGCTTGATGTTAATTTATAATTTAATATTTGTATATAAGATATACTCAGAGATAAAGTTTTATAATTTTATAGTATAGGACGCGTATGGTAAGATTTTATAAAATATTATAAAAAAACTTTTTTATTTATTTTAATTGTTTTGTAAGGTGTTTTAATTAAATTTTAGTTTAAAAATTTAAACCTTTAGATCTTGAATCTTTAGATTTTAAAATTTTTAGAACATAAATTTTTAGATTTTAAATTTTTGGATTTTAAATTTCTAGATTTTTAAAAAAGGAGTTTAAATATATAATTTTTATTAATATTAATTATTTGGTGTTGAAGTTATAAACTATTTAAATTATTATAATTTTTAATAGTAGAATTTTATATATTCTATAATGGTTGACTCTACTATAAAACAAAACCTATTATTTTTAAAATTAATATTTAATTAAAATATAAAAATTTTATAATAATTTGAAAATTCCAAGGTTTTGGAGATTAAAATCAAACTAAATTAATAGTTGGTAATAAATATTGATTAGAGGCTTTTTATATTTAAAAATTTAAAATCTTTAATTCTAAAATTCTAAGATTGGTGGGGTTAAGCCAAATTATTAATTAATAATTAAATATTAATTAAAAGCTTTTTATATTTAAATTTCAAAAGTAATTGTAAAAAGTTGATTAACCTAATTCCAAATTGAATATTAATTATTATAAATTGTTTTGTATATGATATAAATATTATTTAATAACTAATAATTAACTGTGTGTTTAGATATTTTTTTTAATTATTATGAATTAATATTAATAAATTTATAAATTATAATTGATAATTGTGTGGTATTTAATTTAACTCTCCTAACAATTATTATAAAGGCGCTTGTTAGTAGTTTTTAGAGTTAGTAGTGGTTACTTATTTAATAATATTGGGTAATTAATGATTAGAAATAGTGAGTGATTTAGTATTAAATTCCAACTTATTTTATAAATAATTTAATATTTTTAGCTTTTTAAATCTATTTTCTCTTATATATCTTATAACTTAGTAGTTTATCTAAAATGGTAAAAGAATAATATTTATCATAATCAACATAAAAATTATATTAATTTAATATGGGGGGTAAATAAATATAATTAAATTTAAAAAAATTATTTTTATCTTAAATACTTTTGATATTTTTAAGTGTAAAAAAAATCCTGGTTGAGGGTAACTAATTATAATAAATTTTTTAATAAAATTTTAATAAAATATAAAAGTTTTTATTTCTAAAATAATAAAAGAATAGTATTTATCATAATTAATATAAAAATTATATTAATTTAATATAAAAGGTAAATAAATATAATTGAATTAAAAATCTTTTATATATTTTAAATATTTTTAAAATTTTTAAAAATAAAAAAAGTCCTAGTTAAGAATAATTAAATATAATAAATTTTTTAATAAATTATTAAAGATTTTTACGCTTAAAATAATAGAAAAATAATATTTATCATAATTAATATAAAAATTATATTAATTTAATATAAAGAATAAATAAATATAATTAAACTAAAAAAATTATATTTATTTTAAATATTTTTAAAATATTTAAGGTAAAAAAGATTTTAGTTAAAGATAACTATTAAAAAATTCTAATTAAAAATAATTAGTTATAATAATTTTTTAATAACCTATTAAAGGTAATTAATTATAATAATTAATTATAATAATTAATTATAATAATTAATTATAATAAAATTTTAATAATTGATTATAATAATTTTTTAATAAAGGTTATGGTTAGGTTAGGGTTAGGGTTAGGGTTAGGGTTAGGG
>JAKDFA010000035.1:0-11251 GCA_036971435.1 Dactylellina sp. 'tibetensis' | reverse complement strand
GTTATATCTGCCTTTTATCCCAAATCCACTAGTATAAGGTTTAGCTAGTTTTATTTTAAACTTTCTATCTCTTAATTTAATTATTTGGGTCTTAGAACAAGGAAGTATGTAGTTACAAAAATAATTAAATTAATTAGTATGAGAGTGTAATAATAGAATAAGATATAAATAAATAAGTATTATATTATATAAGTAAATTGATTAATAAAGATTTTAAATTTTTATTAGTTTTAATGATAACTTTTATATAATATAAAAATAACATATATTGTTCTTAATAAAAGAATAACTATTTTATTTTTTTTTATATATTGGGCTAAATGGTTATCTTAACCTTTTAATTTAAAAATTAAATAACTATTTTAACTTTTTAGCTATATATTAAGCTAGATAACTATCTTAGTTTTTTAGTTTAGAAATTAAATAGTTATTTTAACTTTTTAATTATATATTATCTTGTTTTTTATTTTTTTTGTTTTAATAATTATATATTAAATTTTTTTATTAGTTTTTCTATATCCTTTTCATAAAATAAATATTTAGGTTCTAGATATTATTTTTTCTAAGCTTTTAAATACAAACATTCTGCATTATATTATAATCCTATCTTTTTTTGAGTAGGCGTGGACGTTTTAATTTTATAGATACTAAGACATAAAAAATGTTTATAAAGTATAGGAACTAAGGTATTTCTAATATTCGATTTTAAAAGGTACCTATAACATTATCTTTTTTTTTTAAAAGAATTTCTTATAAAGGAATTTCTCCGATGGTTTTATCATATAAAAAGTTGGAAGTATAGTAATATTAAATAAGTTTATACAAAAAATATTTTTAAAGAATATTTTTATATAAGATTTTAAATGTAAAAATTTTATTTATAAAAGATTATTCACATAGGTAAATATTTTGTAGAGGAATATAAAATATGGGGCTTTCTTTTCATAAAAGTACTATTTTTATATAAAAATCACAATTATATAATTAAATAGGATATAAATAGGGTTATAATTATTAAAAAGTTAAAAATTAAATTTTATTTTGTAAATATTCTTCTTTATTACATATATAAGTAATTAATATATTAAATGAGTTTAAATAAAGTAATTAAATGAAATCTTTTTTTAAAAAAAATTTATAATAAAAGAAAGAAAAAAAAACATCTTACTAAAATCGTAGATATTAAAGAATTTAAATATTTTGTAAAGAGTTTTTGTTGGTACTATAAAAATAACAATTTTTCGTGTAAAATTATAAAAATAGGAAAATGTTTGATTTATACTTATAATAGTAAAAGTCAATACAATACTGTTCCTAGTAAATGTTTTAATTATTTTAAATTTTTTAAATATATAATATTGATCTTATTTTATAATAAAGCAAATTAATAATTTTTATTATAAAAAAGTTATAGAATTAAAAAAGCTAAAATCTTTTTTAATAAAGATTCTTTCTAAAATTAATAAATTATAAAATAAAATTATTTAAAAGAAGAAGGAGTTAGAAATTATCGTAAAGAAATATTTAAAAAATATTAAGTATAAAAATACCATTTCTTAATTTGAAGATATAGAATTTAAAGTTTTTGTTAAAGATTTTAATGTAATAAAAAAATTTATCCATCAATTTCATCTTAATAAACTTTTTTGGTTTTGTTTTTTTGGTACTAAGAATTTTATAGAGATTTTTAATATAGAGGATATGTTAACGGAATATTAAAATATTAAAGTTTTTTTAATTTTTTTTAAATATATATTTTATTTCTTATTTTGTTGTTATTTTTATATCTTTAACTTTTTTAAAATAAATTTTTATTATTATTATAAAATGTGTATTTTTTAGGCTTCCAACTTAGTTTCTATTATTTGTGAAATAGTAGTTTATATTTAAGTTCTTTAGATATTTTATCGCTCTTATTTGAATCTTTAATAAATAAGATAATTAAAAAAGGAGATTAATTTGTGGGAGATTAAAAAAAAGCACTTAAATAAGTTTTAGTGTAGGTTTTTATTAGTTTATTATATTTATAAGCTTTGGCTATAAAATTAGTTTTTTGTTTTAAATTTATTTATTTTTGGGGTATTTGTTAAATTTTCTTAAATCGTTTTTTTTTTTTTTTTAATTGTATGATGCCTTGTTAAGCAAATATTCCATTTAATTAAAAATAATTTTAAATAATTTTTAATAAAATATTCCTTTTTGGGATTTAAAAATTATTTTTTAGGCTATAAAAATTAAATTATTTTATTAAATATTCTTTTTTATTATTTAATCTGTTAAGTATTTTTTTAACGTTATATTTAATATAATTATCAAATTCAATTTTGTTTTTATTAAGGTTTTCCTGCAAGCCTTTAAAGACTAGTTTTAAAATAAAAATATAGAATGTTCTATAAATTCATATTAATCCTAATAAATCTAATTTAAAGATATTAAATCCTAATTTTTTTGTGATTATATAAAATCCTAATTTTTAATAATCAAATTTTTTATTAAATCACTTAATTTTAACATTTCTTACAAACAGATATACTTTATCTTTTTTTTTTTAAAAAAAGTAGTAGGAGATAGTTTTAATTATAATAATAAGTTATTCATAAATTTACAAATTTAATATCTTTTTAAAGAAAAGCATATAAAATTTACATACTTTTTATATATTCTTTAGCTTTAAATATTGATTCTTTAGTTAAAATAAATAATAATATTATTTTTAAATTCTAATTTATTAACGCTTTATATAGTATAAATTTAATAACTAAATATTAAAAAATATTATAAATAAATTTTGCATATAATAATAATGATATTTAGTTATTTTAAATATAATTAATAAAACTCCTAAAATAGATTTCAATAATTTGGATTATTTGTTTTAATTGTTTATTAATTTAGGTATGTTTCTTAATAATTATATTAAGTTTAATATTTATTTAACTCATTCTAAAATTCCAAAATTTATTATTAAATAACAAATCTTTATTATAAATATATTTATATTAAATATTATATTTTACGAAAATATATTTAATATAAATAAAATCAAGTTCTTTAATTCCCTATGTATTGTTCTATAATATTAAGATAATAATTTTCAAGAATTTGTCTATAATAACAAGGGTTTTATTATAGATTTAATTAATAAAGGAATCTCTTAATTTAAAAAATCCTTACATAAAATTATAAATTATAACTTAAAAAAGTACACTTAGTACATCATAAAATTATAATTAGCCATATAATTTTATTCTAAAAAATTTATTTCTTTAATATATATTATAAATATCTATATATACCTTAATATATTATCTCATAAAAGACCAAAAGTATATTTTATATAAAAATTTTTACATTTTATTGATTCTTAAATATCCATAAATTTCATTATCATAATATTAAGCAATAAGTTCTTATTATAATTTAATTAAAAATATATAATATAAATCTTAAAACAAAAAATAATTATCTTCTAATATCCAATTAATTAATAATTTGTCAACTTCAAGGATTTTTTTTAAAAAAAAATTTACATTATAGTTTTTTTTTAATTTATTTACGAATTAAAGTATTACTTCATAAACAATAAAATTTAAAATTTTATTAATTATAATAAAATCTTAGTCTTTTATAAAAATGGCTCCTTTATCAAATTCAATTTTTTCTAATAAATCTAATCTTCTACTTATAACATCTACTACAATATTTTCTTTTTCTTTAAAATATAAAATTTTTATATTATATTTATTAAAAATTTCTTATTATTTAACTTATCTCTTATTAAATTCTTTTATAATCATAAAAAAAGTAAGATTTTTATAATCTATATATACAATAAATAGTTTTTTAGTTTAAAAGTAGATTCTCCATTTCTTACAAACTTCTATAATCACCATTAATTTTTAATTATAAATAAAATATCATAGTTTAGTTACATTAAATTTATGGGATAAATAAACAATTAAATACCATTCTTTATCTAAATATTATTATAATAAAATAACTTCTAAGGTTGCTCCTAAAGCGTCCATTTTTATTTTAATAAATAAATTTAAATCATATAATTAAAATATAAGTATAGAAATAAAAGCTTCTTTTAATACTTTAAAAACTTTCTTTTTAATATTATTCATATTAAATTTAACAACTTTCTTTATTAATTCTATTAAAATATAAGCAAATACTCTATATTTTTTAATAAATCTTTAATAATAATTACACAATCCAAAAAATAATTATACCTTTTTAAGATTTTTAAAAATAAACCATTCTTAAATTACTTAAACCTTTTTAAGATCCATCTTAATTCTATTTATAATAATTATTACCCCTAAAAATTTAGTTTCGGTAATATTAATTTCTATTTTCTCTAATTTTATTTTTAATTAATATTTTGTGAGTACCTCTAAAACTAATTAAATATAATTCCAATATTCTACTTCGTTTTTACTGTATATTAAGATATCATCCAAGTAAGCAATACAAAACACATCTAAATAATCTTTCAAAATTTAATTAATAAATATTTAAAAAGTTACTAGAACATTAATAAATCCAAAAAACATAACTCTATATTCAAATAATCCATAACAGCATTTAAAAGCTATTTTCCAAATATCAAATTCCTTAATAAAAATTCAATAAAACGCTTCTTCAATATCAATTTTAATAAATATCATTACTCCTTAAAATCAATCCAATAATTCTTCAATTCATCCAAAAAATCCTCAATTTTTAATAATTATATCATTAAATATTCAATAATCAACACAAATTCTAAATTTTCCATTCTTTTTTAATACAAACAAAATTAAATATCCTACTAATAATTTCAAAAATTTAATATAATTAATTCGCAAATTCTCTTCTATATATTCTCAAAATACTTTAAATTCTTATTATATATAAGAATATAAAGTTATATATCTCGAATTCTTTTTTTTTTTTAAATTTATAAAATATTCAATTTTTAAGAAAAAAACTCAATTTCCAAATTTATAAAAATAAAAAACTTTTTGAGTTTTTCCTTTAATTTAATTTAATATTTTTTTAATAAATCTATTTAATTCTTTTGTTTTTAAAACAAATCTTTAAATAGAATTTAATTTATTTTTCTTCCTATTCCTAATTTCCTTATAAGATAGATATTATATTAAATTCAGATATTTTTCCATTTCTAAATCCAATTTTTATTTTATTATTTTAATATTTCCTATATTTTTCATTTTTTTACACAAGTATTATAAAAATATAATTTTTTAATTAATCCAATCTATATTAAGATTATATTATTTTAATTATAGTAAGTTTAAAATAATAGCTTTAATACTCCTTAATAAAAATATAATATTTATAATAATTTCTTCAAAATATCCATTAATAAATATTATAAATTTTATCTCATATATAACTATTAAAAGGAATTATTTATTAAAAGCGCTAATATTATAAAATCATTATTTTTTAAATTTTAATAAATTTTTTTATAATACAAAGAATTCAAAAATATATAATTCTTTTATTCCTAAATCCAAAAATACCTACTCCAAGATTCCATTAATAATAAATATAAAAAAAAAATATTTCTTAATTATTATAATTTATAAATTTTTAAATAATCCTTTATTTAAAAAATTAATACTAAAACTTTCAAGTTACTTTATAGCCTAAAACATATTTAATTTAAATCCCAATCTTTATATATATCATTTTTATTATTTTTAATATAGGGTTATTTAATTTTTATTTTTTTAAAAATTTTTTTAAGGATTTATTTTATAATTATAATTTGTAATTATTCTATAAATCAAACTACTTAATAGTCTTTTTTATAAAATTTTTTAAAATAATTTTTAATTTCTGAATAATAAATTTAATATATATAAGTTATATTAAATTACATTCTTAATTTATTATTTTAAATTTCGAATTGTTGGTACGCGTTAATGTTAATAGTATAATATTTTTTTTATTTAATTCTTTAAACATTAATAAGTTTATTTTTATTATTATATAAATTTTTAAAATAAATATATTAAAAATAAAAATTATCAAAAAAATATTTATAATCATATTAAAATATTAAAAATTTATAGTTATATTTTAAGTATTTAAAGAACAAATTAATTATAATATTTTGTAATATTTTTATATAACAATATCAGATATAAAATTCGAATTCTTTTTATTATAACATCCATAATAAATTATTTAGATAGTATTTATAAGCCTAATTAATATAATTATTTTTAAATTTTTAAATTTTTAATTTAATTTTTAGAGTATTGTAATTTTTAATACAAATAGCTTATTTATATATGTAAAATATACATAATTATAAAAAATTATGGAATTAATACTTTAGATTTATACTATTATATTTTATATATTTTCTATTATAAACTAGTATAACTTTATAAATTATAATTTTAGTTATTTTTATAAGTTAATTTTTGTTATTAATATATTTTCTAAATTTTTTATAATTTTTTATAAATAATTTTTTATAATATATACCACAAACGGTATATATAGTAGCGGTTTTATTATTATTTTTTTTTTTTTGAAAATTTTGCGTTATATTGAATTCGCAAACTATATTTTTAGCTTTTTAATTATATTTTTTATAAAAAAGGTTAAAGTAGTTTTTGGGTAATTGGGTAAATTATTTATAATTTAAGCTATTTTATTTATAATTAAAGTAAATTTTATTGTATAATATAATAAATTTATTTATTTAAGATTTGCCATCTTTCTTTATTACGTATATATAGTATTAATGGGATATCCTAAGTAATTAATCTTCTTCGTTTTTGTAGGAATAATATTATTTTGTTTTGTATAAAAATTTGTATATTTTAAGCTAATTATGCTAATTTTTATATTTCATTTATTTTAATTATATTTTAAATTTTTTTTATTTCTTATATTATTTTTTTTTATATTTTTTAGTAAGTACTTCTTATTCTTTCTAAGTAAAATTATTAAATGAATATTATTTAAAAGTTAAGGCTTAATAAAATTATTTTAAATTAATATAATATTATTTAGTGAAGTTTTTAAACTATTATAACTCTTTTTTAATTATATATAATTAATACTAAAGATATTCTTAAATCAGATATTAATGTATTTATTATTTTTGTTCCTAATTGAGTTTAAATTTGTAGGGAATAATAAAAAATGTGGAGTTCTAATTATCTTTTAAAATATTATTTAAAGAATATATTATTTAAAAAAAAGTTAAATTATTTTTAGAAGATAATATTTTAAGTTTTTAAATTTTATTATATAGTATGATATGATATATTAATTTGTTATAATAAATGCATCGGAATTTTTTTTATAGATAGATTACGAGATTAATGGTTTTTTTTTTTTTAAGAATTGATTTTTTATAAATTATTTTTTGGTTATTATATCGCTATTATAGTTGTTTTTGGGTGTTGCGATAATAAGATAAGTATTTTAAAATTATATTTTTTTAGATTTATTGTTATTTGTTGGGTTTAGATTGAGCTGTTCTAATAACAAAATCTTTATTTTTTAGGAATATATTTAAAAGGGTAAAAATGTCGTTTATATAAGAAATAGTTATGATTTTTTTTTTTGCTAATTTTTCTTCTTTTAAAGTTATTATAATTTTATTAAATAAGATTTTTAATAATAAATTTATTTTTTTAAGAATGTTAAAAGTTTTTTCTTTTTTTTTATATTATTATTATAATTTTTTGTTTTTAGTATTTGCTTCTTAGACTTTTTTGGGGTTGCGATAGAAACGAGCAATGTGCTTTGTTTTGTTGTAATTATAGTATTTAAATAAGTTAGATTTGTTAAATTTTAACCTATTATTAGGATTATTATATTAAATTAAATTAAAATTTATAGATGTTGGTTTGTAAATTTTATTAGGGATAAAATGTTTGCTAGTTTTTATTTAATTTTTTTTAAATAACTAAAAATTATTTTTTTTATTAAATTTATTTTTTTAATTTTTTTTGTTAAGTTTTCTTTGGTAGGGAATTTATTTTTTATTAATTTAAAAAATAATATCATCTAATTAGATGATATAGCTTTTTATGTTGTTATAGTTTAGCTTATCTTTAATTATTTTTATTTTTTTAATTTTGATTTAAAGGTAGGGCTTAAGTCCTTCCTTTATATAATAAAATTTGATATTTTCGTTGTAAATAGTAAGAATAATATATTGTTTGAAAATAATAAAATAATTTCTAATAGAGTTAATTTATTTAAGCTTTTATATTTTATATAAAGTTTCTTTAATTTTATTCTTATATTTAAAAGTTATTTTAAGAAATTTAATAAAATTATTTTATTTTGTTAGGATTTTAATAATATTTTTATTAATTTCGTCTTTTTTAGCGTTGTATATATTTTAATAAGTGTTATAAATATTTACAATACTCTTGTTAAAATAAATAAAAATGTATTATATAATGTATTTATCTTTAAGAAAGCTTTTAATATAAAAGAAGTAATGCTTGTTTATTTGTTAAATAAATTGATTAAATTTCTTTGCTTGTTTATTAAATTTTATTAAATCTATTAGCTTTGGTAGCCTATAAATCTTATTAATGATAAAATTATTTTTTTTTTTAAAATTATTATTTTCTACAAAATCTTTATTAAGATTTTTAATATTTAATTAATTAACTAAGGTTTATTTAATTTAATATCTTGATGGTATAATTCTATTAGTGTTTTTCAAATTATTTATATTAATATCTAATAAAGCGACGTTGGTGTTTATATTCGCAACTATAAATACTAATTTGTTAATAGTTAAATTTAAATTTTTTAAATATTTATTAAAAAATTTATTAATGTTATTATAATTTAATAATATTTTTATTAATTTAAAATTTTATTCTAATATAACTTATATTTATATTGTCTGATATTTAGTTTTAATTATATCATTATAGCTGTGGTTGTGTATTACTGCTTTAAATATTAGTTTTGGGAGTTCATGGGCTATTTTTTTAATTCTTCGATTATATCCTAAGGTTTAAATATTAGTATTAAAGTAGTTGTTTTTCTAAAATATTAAATACTAATATAAATTAAAAAATAAATTTTCTTTATTTTTAATTAATTCTATATTAAATACTTTATAGTTTTCGAATTTTCTTAATACGGAGTATAATATGATTTTTTTAAAAATAAATATTCTTAATATATATATAAGCCTTTTGTTGAATTAAGTTAGATTAATTAAAGTATTATATTTGCCCTTTATTTTAAGTTTATTAATATAAAATTTAGTTAATTTTATTTTAAATTTTTTATTTTTTAATCTAATTACTTAAGTCTTAGAATGAGGAAATATATAGTTATAAAAATAATTAAATTAATTAATATAAAAATATAATAATAAAATAAGATATAAATAAATAAATATCATATTATATAAATAAATTAATCAATAAAAATTCTAAATCTTTATTAATTTTAATGATAGCTTTTATATAATATAAAAATAACATATATTATTCTTGATAAAAAAATAATTATCTTATTCCTTTTTATATATTAAACTAGATGGCTATCTTAGCTTTTTAGCCCAAAAGTTAAATAGCTATCCTAACCTTTTAATTATATATTAAATTAAATAACTATCCTAATTTTTTAATTTAAAAATTAAATAGCTATTTTAACCTTCTAGTTATATATTATCTTATCTTTCATTTTCTTTATTTTAATAATTATATACTAAATTTTTTTATCAATTTTTCTATATCTTTTTTACGAAACAAATATTTAAATTTTAGGTATTATTTCTTTTAAGCTTCTAAGTATAAGCATCCTGTGTTATATTATAATCCTATCTTTTTTTGAGTAGGTATGGATGTCCCAGTTTTATAAATACTAAGATGTAAGAAATATTTATAGAACATAAGGGCTAAGATATCCCCGGTATTCAGCCCTGGGAGGCACCTGTAACATATATATTAATATAAATCAACTAACTTTTTAAAGTATTTAATAAAAAGAGGGTAATAATATATTAATATTAAAAATATTAGATAATAATATAATTTTTTTATTAATAATATTATTATTAACCCTAGCTTTTATTTTATTAATAAAAGTTTTAATTATTAATTAAATAATATATACTAAATATAATATATAAAAAGATTAGAAATTTTATTAAATTATTATTTTTTTAGCTAAATATTTTAAAATAAATATAAAATTTTATAATTAAAAAATTATCTTATTATTTAAATTAATTAAATTAGATAGAAAAGCTATTATAGTAGAATTATTAATAATATTATTAATAATTATTATAAAAAAATAATTTTTTATACTATAATTCTATAATATCTTATAAATAATATTTATTAAATAATTATTAATATATTTATTATATAATACCTTAAATCCAATCAATATTTCCTTTATTTTTTAATTATTAGTGATATAGTAAGCTAAAATTTTTAAAAAAATAAAATTATTTAAAAATATTTAAATATTTAATATAATAGATATCCTTTAACTATTTATTAAATTTTTAACTAAATATTCTTTAATATAAGCTATTTTTTATCCTAATAATATTTTTAATTAAATATTATTAAGAATTTTAATATTCAGATATAATAAAAATAAAATATCTTTAAAATTATTCAAATCTATTAAATAAAAAGAAATATTTTATTAAATTATAAATTAAAGATATAATAACTAGAAGTTTATTTTAAAATATATTTTTAATTTTTAATTTTTTATAATTATTTTTATCTAATTCTCCTAAATAAGTAGTTATTTTTAATAAATTAATATATATATATATTTATCTTATTTATAAAGTTAATAATAATTTTCTAGTTTAATTTATTAACTTTTTAATATTTATTACTTCTTTTATATAATTAGAGGGAAGATATTTCAGTATTTAATATCTAAATAACTAAGTATTTTAAATAAACTTTACAATTTTTATATTATAATTTAAATATTTTATTAAATATTCCCATAATTTAATAAAAATTATTTTAATAAAATAATAAACGCTTTACTATAAATATATTTAAATATTTACCTATTTTTAAATTAAATTTATTTTTTAATTATAAGATTTATCAATATTATTCTAGAAATATATTTAAATAATTATTTTTAAAAATATAATAACTTTGATCTTAGATTTTAATAAAAATATCTATTTTATTAAATATTTAAATATAAATTAAGTTTCTTATAGCGAAATCTTTTTTTAATTTAG
>JAKDFA010000034.1:0-10989 GCA_036971435.1 Dactylellina sp. 'tibetensis' | reverse complement strand
CTATAATACTTCTATCTATAAACATTTAAATATTAAAAAAATATAAAAAATATTAATTAAAATTATTTTTAATTTATAATAAAATAATATATTAAAATATATATTAATATTTACAACTTATACTAAAAGAATAAACTAAATTAATTAAGATTTCTAAAATATCTAGAACTTTATAATATTCTAAATGGACTATTCTAAATTATAATTTATAATTTTATATAAGAGCTACTAAAATTAAGAAATATTTTAATTAATTAAATATATAATAAAGTTTTTATTATTATTAATAAATTAATTAAGCTAATTATCCTTATCTTATAAAATAATAATTAAAATATTAAAGAATTAAATCTTATTTATACTAAATATATTTTTAATAAATATAATACTTAGTATAAATATATTTATAATTAAGATTTATTTTTTAATAATAAATTCTAGCGTTTTAAAATAAATTAAATAAGTATTAAATTTAATATTACTACTAAAAAATATATTTAAATAAATAGATAATCTAAATAAATAATTTAAATTATTAAAATCTACTTAAAAAATTTTATTAACTATATATATAAAACAATTAGGTAATTTTATTTTTAGATATAAAATTTACTTATAATATTATTAAATATTTTATAATTAAGATTTTTTTATATAAAGCTTTTAAAATCTAATTATAATTTTACTATTAATTTTATTTAAAAAAGTATTTTTATAATAAATGAATATATATTAAAAATGATATTCGTTACTATGGTTGTGATATGTATAAGGTTAAATGTTTATTCTCAATGGGTGTTGGATAAATTAACAAGACATAAACTGCTGGCTCAATAACATAATATAATACCAATCATATATTATTACTAATAATTACTAATTTTATAATATTAAACTTATAATTTATAATATTTCTTAAACAATTAAGCTATTAATAAGATTTATTTAAATAATATTATTCAATATAATTTATATATATATGGATTTTAATACGATACTAATATCTTGATATTATTAAGTAATATAAAAGTCTAAAATATATAAAAAATAAAAATATAGGTAAGCGCGATATAAAATAACAAAATAAAAAAACAAATATATAAATAAAATTATATTATAATATATTATTTCTAAGTTTTTATAATTTATTCCTTTTTATAAACATTAATTAAGTTTTTTATATTTTTTAATTCATTTATTATTATTTATTTATTAAATTCGAAACCCTAGTTCTTTTAATATATAAGATATTTAATAATTAATAATTATAATCTATTAATAGTAAAGCAACCTCATTATTAAATAATCTTCTTATTTATAATATTCTCTAATTTTTATTTTTATTATTTATTAATAATAATACTATTAGTATTTAAATCTTTATTATAATTTCTAATATAAAATAATATAAACTTAAAATAAATAATTAAAATTATAAAATAAATCTTGAATGTTTTAAATAATTTAAATTATAAAATATTACTATAATTAATAATTTTTAAAATTTTAAATAAATTAGAATATTAGGGACTAAGCTTATTTTTTTTTAACTAATAAAAAAGTATATTTTTTATATAATAATAAGTAAATTTAATTTAATAAAAAGTTTAAATTAATATATTTATTATTTACTTAATTAATAATAGTTTAGATAGTTATTTAAATAATATCTAATATATTTTATTAATAAATAAACTTTTATTATACTAGTTATTAAATATTCTTCGAAATATTAAAAATAAAATTCAAAAATTTATTATTAATAGTTATTAATAAAATAAAATTAATATTTTTTTTATAAATTAATTTATAGAATAATTTGCCAATAATATAGTTAGAATTATTATTAATATATTATTTAACTTTAAAAAGATTATTAATTTAATTACCTTAACTAAAATTTATATAATAATAAAAAATAATCTTAATCTCTTAATTATATACTTTATTTAATTATTAATTAATAAGTAAAAGGCGGTGATTAATAAAAGCTTAATATTAATTAATTTAAATAAATTAGTAAATAATTCGAATAATTAATAAAAATCATAATTATTAATAATAATTTATAAAAAATTTTATATTAAATAGACTTAAATATATAATATTTAAACTTAAGTTTTAATAATTTAATTTTTATATCCTAAAATAAATTTAATTATTTTAAAGTATTTATATATTACTATTATTAAGATATCGTATTAATTAGTAGAGTTATAACTATAAGATAAAAATAAGTCTATAATTAAATTTAAATACTAAGTTATAAATAATAATTCTAAAAAAGAAATTATCTTAAGCTTTTTATATAACAAATTATTAAATTTTATTAATAAAATAAATAGTTGATAATATAAATTTTAACCATATTAACCTAATTTTTCTAATAAATTGATTTAAAGCGTTAATAAGTTCTATCTAATTTATAATAATTTTAATTATCATATACTATAATTAATAATTTTAGTTAAAAAATTAAATTAGGGATTTATAATTAGTATACCTTATATAAATAATCATAAAAATAAATAAATCAATTTTTTAAATAAAAAAAATTATTAAATATTATTTTAAATCTATTCTTTTTTTAATAATAATTTTATTTTTTAAAAAGGTAACTATTTTTTACTTTTTTATATAAATTATTTATAAGCGTCGTTTAAATTTATTAGTTATATAAATATATATTTTATTATAAAAAAGCTTTTTAAGTTAATTAATCTTAATATTTAAATTTAAATATTAATTATCAAGCTTGATTTTAAATTATAATAGGATATTAAAAACTATTATTTTAAAGCTTTTCTTATATATAATTATTAATTTATTTCAGAATTAAGATAAATAATTAATTTAATCATGATATCTTATTAATATAATTAAGAAAAATAGTTTTTAGTTTTTTTAATATAATTAAATCTTTAATAGCTTTATAAATATATAAATATATATGATAATCTTATATTATTTTTATAATTTTTTTATATCTTAAACTAATTTAAAGAATTTAAGGTTAATTAATTAGTATTTAATTTCAACTACTATAAATTATTTTAATAAGAAATAAATAGACTAAAAGTTTTTAAATTTTACTATTTTTAATTATATTTTTTTATTAATATAAAATTAATAAATAATAATTTTATAATTCTATTTTTAATTATTATTAACGTAAATATAGAGATTTTTTTTTAAAATCGAAATATGCAATTACTAAATTTATATCATTTTTAATATCTTACTATAATTTATATTATTCATTTATAAGCTTAATAGCAGCTTAAAAAGTATACTATTTCTATATATAATTTTTCCTTAAATTTTCTTTAAGTATAGTTGTTTTCAAACTCTAAAAAAAACTTATATATTAATAGAAGAAGAAGATTAAAATACCACTATATTATTTTATTATATTAATAAATTACTTTAAGTTTACTAAATTAATAGGTTCCTCCAAATCTATAATTATCTTAATATAACTTTTTAATATAATTAGTTTAAATTTGTTGATTAACCTTTTTAAGATTTCTATTAAATAATAATTAAGAAAGTATTTTTTAGTTTTAAGCGTAATATTAATATTTAAAAATATATAAAATACCTTATCTAAATATAGCAAATAATCTTTAAAAATTATAAAATATATAATAAAATTATTAATATAGATAATAACAAAATATACTATTAAATCTTTTAAAGAACTTTTAATTAAATAAGCTATTTATAAATTTTTATTAATACTAAACTAACTTTTTATATCTTATACTACTTAAAACTATTTATATCTACAATATAAGACTATAATAATTTAATAACAATCCTTTTATTTAATTATATATTAATAATATAAAGTTATTATATTTAAAATAAAAAATTAAGGATAACTTATAATTTTATTAATTAATTCTTTTTATAGAAGGGTAATCGTTATTTAGAATTATAGTATTCAGAAATCTTATATTAATAACTAACTTAACTTTACACTAAAAATCAATTCCTAAATAAATTATAAAGATTTATAAGGTATATAATAAGTTAGTAACACTTATAAACTATATACAATTTAAAAAAATATTTTAATTAAAAACTTTATCAATCTTTTTCTTACTTTTTTAAAATATTTTATAAAATAATTATAATTTTAAAATTATTTTATTTTTAGTTATTAAAATAATTATTTAATTAAACTTAAATTTATAAATAATATTTAGTTAATTATTGAGTAATATTTTATAACAAATAATAAATAATCGCAAATATTAAAACTAATTAATAATAATATCATCTTTATTATTAATATTTATTTATTAGTATAAAAACTGGGATATGTCTAAAAAAATAATACTAAAAGATATAAGATAAAAGTACATTAAAACATATTTATACTTTAACTAATCTAGGATCTTTAAATTCTAGATTTCTAAGTTTTTTACCGCAGCAATAATCAAGTTTTTTTAATTATTTAAAAAAACTCTAAATAACTTAAAAATCTTTAAAATTAAATTTAAAAAAAAGATCTAATCAATAGAAAGAAAAGAATCGTTAGTTTTATAATTAGTATTAAGGTTTTAAGTAAAATCAAAAAAACAGTTTTATAATTCTATAATAATTTCTCTTTAATATAAAATAATTAATATATTTAGGGATAATAAAGATCTTATATTTTTATTTTTTTAAAGTATAATAGATTTTTAAATTATATTAATAATAATTATCATTAACTAATTAATGTAAAATAATATAAAGAATATAGCGATTTTATATATTAAATAATTTTTATTTAATATAAATAAATAATTTTAACTAAAGTTTAAGGTTTTAATTAGTTGAATAAGGGTATTAATTATTAAATTAAACTTAATAATAATTATTTTAAATAATTTAATAAATATATTTTTAATCTTTTAATATTTAATAATTAAATTTTAAACTATCTTATTTCTATAATAAGCTATAGTAAGTTATTATAACCTTAAATTAATAATTATATATTTAGTATATAAGATATCTATGTTAAATAGGATATTATAAATTAAAGATTTTAAGATTATATACTATTTTTTAATATTATATTTAGTATTATCTATAGTTTAAAAGTATATTATAAACATAGTGTATTTAGTTAATATCTTTACATTATTAATAAAACCATAGATTTTAAAAGGGTTGGGTAATATGTTATATTTAATATTAGTATTTTTGATTTTAATTATTATTAGTTTTAAAAATTTTTTATTTATTAAAAAATGGTTAAAATTATTATTTATATATAAGATATATTAATCTTTTTCAAGATTAAAAGATATTTGTATTTTTAAATATTTATAATCACGAGCGTTATAATTATGGGTATCTAAATTAATATTGGATGTTGATAATAGAATACTATTATTAAAAATTGATTTAATTTTATTAATAATAAGGGTTATATTATAACAATTAATATTAAATATAAAGGAGACCTTTTTAATAAAATATATAATTTTTATAAAATTTATTAGTATAAGTAATAATTAAGGGGTTAAATAGTATCTAACTTCTTAATAATATTTATAAAGTTTATTATTATTATAGATTTTATAATTATAAAATACATAAATAAAAGATTATTTTTTTTAAAATTATTTTTATTTAATAAATATTAAACTACTTGCAGATTTATTATTTATAAAAAATATAAATTCAGAAATATTATTAAAGATAATTAAAATTAAGAAGGTTAAGGATATATTTAATTTAATAAAAAAGAGTTTATTATTCTTAAAGTTAATAAAAATATTATTATTATTATTATTTTTATTGTATATCTTTATATTACCATCTTCATTAAAAATATTATAATTAGTGAAAAAAATATTCTAATATTTATTAAAAATTTAAAAATATTTTCTAAAATTAAAGTATTTTTTTTTAAAATTATTATACTTTTATTTTTTAATATAAATTATATTAATAATTAAGAAATAAGATATTTTAATAATATTTTTTTTAAAAATATTTTCTTATTTAATAATTAATTCTATTATAAATCTTACATAAATTATTTTTATTTTGTTTTTTATAAATTTACTTTTTTAAAATTTTTTTAATTGTGGTAAACTTTTTTTTTTTATTAAACTTATCCTTTTTAATAAATTTCTTTTTAAATATTAAAATTCTAGAATTATTAAATTTAGCTTTATAAATTAGTAGGTTTAACTTTACTTTTTTATAAATAAAGCCTTGACTTTTAGTTCTATAATTAAAATCAGATTCTTTATTACTATTATTATAATTATAAATTAATTTATTAAATTTTTCATTATTTATAAAAGTAATTATAATAGCTTATTTATAAATTTATAAATTATTAATAATATAAGTTTAATTAATTAATTATTTAAACTATAAGATAGATTTAAAATTATTATAAATAACATCAACCATATCTTCCTCATCTATTTCACCAGCCATCCGAAATAGTTTGATCTTTTAATTAACATATTCTATAAAAAGTCTATTTTATTTTTATATAAACTACTCCTTAATAGCCTTAAGCTTAAAATTATATATAATATTTATAAAATTTTTCTTAATTAAAATTTTCTAAGTATTTATAGTTAAGTTAAAGGAGTCTTTATTTAATTAAATTAAATTAAAATATTAAATTTATATATTATTTTTTAGATATAAATATAAAATTATTTTTACTTTAATACTTAAATAATTATTATAAGTATTAATAATTATTTATATAAAGTTAAACATAATTTTAATATTAAAGATATCTTTTAATTTAAACTTATTAATTTATTTAATTTTTAAAAATTAAATTTATTGAGTATTAAATTACAAATTAACTTATTAAGTTAAAATATTTAATAATATAATTTAATTTATAATATTAGTTTTATTTTATAAGAATATTTATTTAAATAATTATAAAAATTAGGTGTTTTATATATAAATATTTTTTATACTTTAATTATTATTTTAAGGGGTAAAACTAGAACTAGAAATTAAACCTTAATTTAAAAATAAGTTATTAAAGGGATTATTATTATTATTACTAGTTAGTTTACTTATTATAATTAATTTCTTAAGTATAACTAATTTTTCTTTGAAGTTGAAAAAAACTCGCTATTTTTTAAATATAGGTGATTCGTCGTATTTAACAACGTCTATAGTCTTTAAAATAAGAAAGGGTAAGATATTAATAGCTGGCCTTATTAAAAAAACTGTTAATTAAATAATAAAAAAAAACTCTTTTTATTATTGGTAATTAAAATATTAATACCTTAAATAATAATAAAAAATATTAATCAATTACTATTACTATAATTGAAAATTAGATAATAGGGTTTTAATAACTTCAAAATCTAAATTATTAGAAATTAAGTTATTATTAAGCTTGGCTAAATTAGTAAGTATTTTAAAAATCTTATTTAATAATCTATTATTAATAATAAAAAATAAATCTTTTAAAATTAATTGATATTATTTTAAAATTTAGGATAGATCTTTATTAAAATCTTTTTTAAAATTGTTTTTAGTTTTTTTAAAAGTTTAAAGTTTTTTAAAATTAAGTAAATCTTATTACTTAATAAAATAAGAAATAAAAGTAGAATAATATGATTTTTCTAAAATTTAAATTCTGAAGAGGGGAAATAAAAATAGAAACAAAATTTATAACTTCTTAAAAGTTTAAAAAAAACTCTTAAAGAATAAGTAATATAAATAATACTAAGGTAATTAATTCTATCCAATCTAATATTAATAGAGATTTAATTTAAATTTAAATTAATATATAAATTAATACAACTCTTTATTTTCTAAAAATAGTAATTCTAAATAAAGTATAAAATCTTTTCAAAAGGATTTTAAAGAGTTTGATTACTTAATTCTAGTTAAAATTAAATTAATAGATTTAAAATTTTTAGAAACTAATATTGTAAACTTTATTTTAAAAATTTTTATAAAATTAATTTTAAATAGATTAAATTTTTTATAGAATTTATTGAGTATCTTTAGTAAAGCTAAGATATTTATTAATATAAATTAAGATTTAATATATATTTATAATTTTAAGGAATTAAGTTTAATTTAATATTAATCATTAATATATAACTATATATATAATAATAAATTAAATATTATTAATTAATTAAGATTTTGATGTTAAAGATTAAAATAATTATAATAAATTATAATTATATTTATAAGATATATTTTTTAAATATTAAGTATAATAGATAAAAATAATTCTTTAAATCTTAATCTAATAAAATAAGAATAAAGATTAAGAAAAGATAAATATTATAATAAATGCTTTTTATCTTTAGAAATTAATATATAAAATAAAGAATAAATTAAACTAGCTTAACCTAAAAGTTAATTTATTAATAATTAAAGATTATTAAAATATATAATTAATAATTCTTAAAATAAAAATACTTAATAATCAATAAATAATAATGTTGATACTATTATAATGATTAATAAAATTTAACGTTTAATATAATATAAGTATAGGGATAAAAATTTCAAAAGATTCAATTAAAATTAAATGGATAAAACGAAAAGATATAAAATAACAAATATTAAAAAATAATTTGATTTCTCCTAGATCTTGAAAATAATCAAAATAACTTAGATTATTTTGTTAAAAATCTTATAAAGTTTAATACTACTAATTTAATATTAATTACTATAATTATAATATATATAAAATTAAGTATCTATTCTTAATAAATATTAGATATATTAATAGGATATAGACCACTAGCTTAGTAGTATAATATAATACTAATCGTATACTGCTGCTGACAGCTACCAGTCCTGTAGTGCTGAGCCTGCAACCCACAAAAAATAACTATTTTTTATTAAATATTGTGTAATAATCTTAAATTTATAAACTTATAAATATTAGATTATTATATAATAAAATATATTAATTAGTACTTGATTTTAAAGAAAAAAATAAAATTTATTTATTTATAAGAAACTTGAAAATTTGAAAATTTAATAAGAAACTTAACTTCCACAAATTTGGATCTTATATAATTCTTAAAAAATTAATATTAAATATTTTTAAATTAAATATATTAAATTTAATTTATATTTACTAAACCTTTTATATTATATTTTTAAAGTTAGTATTAAAAAATTTAAAAAAAGACTTAAACCTTAAAAAAACTAAATTCAACAATTATACTAAATATAATATTAAAAGAATATTAAAAAATTTAAATAATAATAATAAATATTTTATATAATAGTTTAATCTTTATAGACTAAAAGATAACTCTTAGATTTTAAAAAAAAATATTATATTAAAAGTTATTTAGAACTATTTTAAAAATAATAATAAAATATTTATAATATAAATATTCAAATTCTCTAAATATAAAAAAGAAAGATTTAAAAAAAATTAATAATAAAAATTATATAAGAAATAAAGATTAAAAATTTACAAATTAAGATTTATATAAGAAGAAAAGGGATAATAATTATTTATAATTTTATATAAACTTTTATTATTTTAATAAGAACTAGTTTCTTTTATCTAAAATCTTTTTTAAATTTTAAAACTAATAAATCTTTTATATCTAAAATTTCTTAAATATTATTTAGGATTTTAATAATTCATATTTTATTTTTTAGAATATTAAATAAGATTAGTTTTTATTTAATTAATACTAATATTATAACTATAATATTAGATTAATATACTAGTCGATAAGATTTTTANAAAAAAAAAAAAAGCTATATTAATTTATAATAATATTTTATTAATTTTATATAAATTTAAATATATTATTAATATATTTATTTATATTATTTATTTAAAAGCTATAAATTATAAAATTTATTAAATAAATTTAATTTTTAACGCTTTAAAATTACTTATAATATTATAATAATTTATATTATTATAATATTATTAATTTATAGATATAATTTAGGATTCTTTACTTAATTTCTATAATTAATATTATAATAATATTAAATTAAAACCTAGAAGATAACTAAAAAATAGAATATTAAAATTATTATAATCTAAGCTAAATTAATATATTTTTTTTTTTAATTTATTATTAGATCTTTAAATTTATATCCTAATACTCCTTTATTAATAAAAATTGATTTTTTTTAAGTAAATATCTGATCCTATTTGTATAAACTTATTTAGATTATAGAAAAATATATTTATATTTAATAATTATTTAAATAATTTTAATTAAATATCTTTAAATATTAGATATATATTAATTAATATATAATATTATTTATTTTATAATATTTAAGTAGTTTTATAAAAAATTAATATAAGTTAATAAAAATAATAATAATAATAATAATAATAATAATATTAATAATAATATTTAATTTATATTATATATTTATTTAATTTATTTAAATCTTTTATTTTCTTTCAAATCTTTAATTAATACTTTTAAAATAAAAGAATTTTTAGTAAAATTAATAGAATCTCTATTAGTTTTATATTAATTAAATTTTATAAAAATAAGATAAAATAAATATACTTAATATATTATAATAAATTAAAAATAAAATAAAATCTTTAAAATCTTATTCAAGATTATTATAAAAAAAAAGAGATTTCTAAGTTTATAAAAATATTTATATTAAACTTTTTTAAGATAAATCCTTATATAATATAATTTCTATCTATTAAAATAGTATCTTTAATATAAATTCTATTTAAATTAATAAAAGATTTATATAAGCCTTTAATTTAGGTATTTTATAATTCTTTTAAGCTTAACTTTAGATTAATTTTCTAAAAAATTTAATTATTATCCTTATAGTTTTTTTTTTTTAATTTAATTTTTTATAATATAATAATAATAAAAAGAGTAATAAAGTTTTCTTAATCCTATTTAAACTATTTAAAATTAATTTATTAATATAAATAAATATTATATATTAAAGAATCCAAATATTTTAAACAAATAATATATAAATTAATAATAATATAATATAGAG
>JAKDFA010000033.1:0-13071 GCA_036971435.1 Dactylellina sp. 'tibetensis' | reverse complement strand
CTTATAAAGATATATATATAAAAAAAAGAAAAGATATTAAGAAGAAAGTCAAAAAAATTTTTATAAATTAAAAAATTTTTATCAAATTTCTTTATTCTTTTAATAATTATAAAGATAAGATTAAAGAAATTATATATAAAATCTAAAATCTTAAATAAACTAAATTTATTTATAATTATTTTAGTCTATATAAAAGTTATATAATCTTTATAAAATATAGTAAAGATTAAAAAATTTATTATATAAAAGAAGATTTAAAGAATAACTTTTAAATTAAAATTAAAAGAATTAAAGTAATTAAAAGAAAATTTATCTATATTAAGATAAAAGAATTTATTATTTAACTAAATAATATAATCTTTTAAACTAATTAATAAAGATAAATTTTTTTAAAGAAAAAGCTAATAAAGAACTTTAAAAAAAAAAAAAACAATTAAAAAAATAATTATAATTAATTACAAAATAATTAAATCAAGAAAAAAAAATATTACATCTTTAATAAAATTTATAAATTAAAATTTATAAATTTTAACTCTATATAATATAATAAATAAAATAATAAGCCAAAATCTAATAAATCTAACTTACCTAAATATTATAATTATAGAAAAATAAAATATATTACTTCTACTATAATTTTAAAAAATTAGTCTAATAAACTGATATTAAAAATAAAAAATTATAATAATAATATAAAAAGAATAAAAAGAGTTTTAATATACTTAAATAAATTAATTTATTATTAAAAACCTTATTAAATAAAGTTATAATAATTCTAGAAAAATTAAAATTTATTAAAAAAATAATAATTATCCTTATATATATTGATAATAATATTATTTTTAAAAGTATTTTATTTTCTTTAAAAGATTTTGTTATTAAAGTAGCTGCTTTAAATAAATTTAAATAATAATAAATCTAGAAATATTCTATTACTAGATATTAATTTTATTATTGCAATTTTTAAAAATAATTTTAGTAATAATATAATAACTAAGAAAAAATTGAAAGTTAACCTATTTATTAAATTTTTTAAAATCTTAATTTTAAAATCTATTTTAATAAATAATTTCGTGTTACTAAACATATAAAAAGGAGATTAAAGAAAATTAAGAAAATATAAGAATTAATAGAACCTAAATAAATATTTTAAAAATTTATAAAAAAAGAAATCTATAATATTCTATTATAAAATTATACTATAAATCATTTCTTATAGTTTTAAATTTAATAATAAGTATATTAAATAAATAAAAGAATATTTATCTATTAAATATCCTTTTTATTAAGTAAAGAAAATAAAAAATAAAATCTAAAAACTTAAATATTTTATAAAAGAATGATACACTAGGTTATAATAAATATTTAATAACCTAATATTTATATATAAAATAGAAATCAATAAGTATATCTTAAATATTTTTAATTATTAAAAAAAAACGATTTTAACAAGTATTTTAAAATATATAAATTATTATATAATATTTTATAATATATTATTTATAAAGATTAAGATAATAATTCTTTATATATTTCTTATTAATATTATTTATATACATAATACTTAAATAATATATTATAAATTAATAAATCTATTATATTTTATAATAAAAATTATTTTAATTATAAATAAAATAACCTAAACTATAAATAATTTACAAAATTATTAAAAAATTATTTTAATATATTTTATAAACAATATATATAAAAAGTTAGGATTATAGATAGTTATTAATTATATTATAATATAATTATAAATTTTAAAATAAAAAAAAATAATAATATACTATAATAATACACATCACCTATAAAATTCTCTATAAAAAATTATTTATAATAGATTATAAAAGATTTTAAACCAAAATAAAAAATAAAGACCACTTTATAAAAATTAAAAACAATATTAATATAATAATATATAAAATTGCCCCTACTTTTAATAGAAAATATATAAATTATAAAAGGCTAGAATTTAAATACTAATTTAATAATTTCTTATAATTATATAAAGGTTGTTTATTTGAATAAATCACTATTACAAAAAATAACAATATTCTTAAAATTAATAAAAAAACATCAGGAAAAAAATACAACTCTATATTCCTATAGGATAAAGGCCTTTTTATCCGGCTTTATCCTATTTATCTAGCTAGTAATATAATACTATTATTTATATTTTTAATAAATTTATATAAACTATTTAAAATATTATTTAAGCTTTTTTTTTTTTTTTTAAATTAATAAAATATTAGAATCTTTATTCTTTTTTATAATAATAAATCTTATTTTAGATATTAAAATTAATATATATATTAAGAAGATGTTATAGACGCCTCCTAGGACTAAATACTGGGGATGTCTTAGCCCCAATACTCTATAACATTTCTTATATTTTAGTGTTTATAAAATTGGGACATTCGCGCTTGTTTGAGAAAGGCTTAGATTGGAATATAATATAGAATACTTATACTTAGAAATCTGGAAAAAATAAAATTTAAGTATTTATTTTATGAAAAGAATATAGATAGATTTAATAGAAAAATTTAAAATATAATTATTAAATAAAAAAAAATAAAAGATTAATATATAGCTAGAAGGTTAAAATAATTATTTAGTTTAATATATGGTTAGAAAATTAAAATAGTTATCTAGCTTAATATATGGTTAAAAAACTAAAATAATTATTTAGCTTAAATATATAAAATAATTATTTTTTTACTAAATATAATGTATATTATTTTTATGTTATATAAAGACTATTATTAGGATTGATGAAAATTTAGAATTTTTATTGGTTAATTTATTTATATAATATAATATTTATTTATTTATATTTTATTTTGTTATTATACTCTTATATTAATTAGTTTGGTTATTTTAGTGATTATATACTTCTTTATTTTAAGACCTAAGTAATTAGATTAAGAAATAAAAAGTTTAAGTGAAACTAGCTGAATTTTATATTAGTAGATTTAGAATAAAAAAAAAGTATAATATTTTAATTAATTTAACTTAGTTTAATAAAAAACTTATATATATATTAAAAATACCTATTTTTGAAAAAATCGCATTATATTTTATATTAAGAAGATTTAAAAACTATAGAGCGTTTAATATAAAATTAGTAGAAAATAGAAAAGACTTATTTCTTGACTTATATTAACATTTAATATTTTAAAAAGATAATTATTTTAATATTAATACCTAAACCTTAGGATATAATTAAAGAATTAGAGAAGTAGTTTATAAATTTCTAGAATTAATACTTAAAGTAATAATATATAATTATAGCTATAACAATATAATTAAAACTAAATATTAGATAATATAAACACAAATTATACTAGAATAAGATTCTGAATTTATAGAAATATTATTAGATTATAATAATACTAGTAAATTTTTTAATAGATATTTAAGAAATTTAAGTTTAATTATTAATAGATTAATATTTATAGCTGTAAATATGAGTATTAGCACTATTTTATTAGATATTAGTATGAATAATTTAAAAAGTATTAATGGAATTATATTATTAAGATATTAAATTAAATAAACTCTAACTAATTAATTAAATATCGAGAATCTTGATAAAGGTTCTGCAAAAGATAGTGATTTTGGGGAAAAATATAATTATATTATTAATAAGATTTATAAGCTACTAAAGCTGGTGGATTTAATAAAATTTAATAAGTAATTGGAGAAATTTGATTAATTTATCTAATAGGTGAATAAGTATTGTTTTTTTTATATTAAAAATTTTCT
The DNA here is from genome assembly GCA_036971435.1 of Dactylellina sp. 'tibetensis'. Classification (NCBI taxonomy): domain Eukaryota; kingdom Fungi; phylum Ascomycota; class Orbiliomycetes; order Orbiliales; family Orbiliaceae; genus Dactylellina; species Dactylellina sp. 'tibetensis'. The sequence continues at coordinate 9,306 of JAKDFA010000033.1, read as the reverse complement.
TAAAGATAAATATGCTATATAATATGTTTTTATTTATTTTAATAAAAATATTATAAATATTTATAATGCTTACTAAAATGTATATAATATTAAAGGAGATGAAACTAATAAAAATATTATTAAAATCTTGATAAAATAAGATGATTTTGTTAAATTTCTTAAAATAACTTTTAAATATAAAGATAAAATTAAAGAAGCTTTGTAAAAGATATAAGAACTTAAATAAACTAATTTTATTAGAAATTATTTTATTATTTTTAAATAATATACTATTTTAACTATTTATAATAAAAATATTAAATTTTATTATATAAAAAAAGGACTTAAGCCCTACCTTTAAATCAAAATCAAAAAAATAAAGGTAGTTAAAAATAAGTTAAATTATAATAATATAAAAAGTTATATTATTTAATTAAATGATATTATCTTTTAAATTAATAGGAAATGAACTTTTTATTAAGGAAAATTTAATAAAAGAAATTAAAAAAATAAGTTTGGTAAAAAAAATAATTTTTAGCTACTTAAAAAAGACTGAGTAAAAATTAATAAATATTTTATTTTTAATAAAATTTATAAATTAGTATTAATAGATTTTAACTTAATTTAATATAATGGTTTTAATAATAGGCTAAAATTTAATAAATCTAATTTATTTAAATATTATAATTATAGTAAAATAGGGTATATTATTTATTTTTATCATAGTTTTAAAAAAGTTTAATAAATAAATATTAAAAATAAAAAACTATAATAATAATATAAAAAAAAAAAGAAAGTTTTTAATATTTTTGAAAAAATAAACTTATTATTAGAAATCTTATTTAACGAAGTTATAATAATTTTAAAAAAAGAAAAATTAATAGAAAAAAAAATTATAATTGTTTCTTATATAAATAATATTCTTATTTTTTTAAATATATTTTTAGAAAATAAAGATTTTACTATTAAAATAACCTAATCTAAATTTAATAAATAGTAATAGATTTGGAAGAATATAATTTCGGGATACTTATCTTATTATTACAATATTTAAGGATAATTATGGTAGTGATATAATAACTAAGAAACAATTTATAAAAGATTGATTTTTAAAGAAAAAAAGACTATTGACTTTGTAATCTATTTATGAAAAGAATTTAGATGTATTTATTATAATAAATTAATATGTTATGTTATATTATATAATAAAATTTAAGGATTTAAGATATTATCTCTTAAAAATAATTCAATTTTTTTTTAAATAGTATATTCTTTAAATAACGCTTTAAAAAATAATTAAAATTTTATATCTTTTATTATTTTCTACGAATTTAAACTTAATTAGGAATAAAAATAATAAATATGTTAATATTTAACTTAAAAATACTCTTAGTATTAATTATATATAATTGAAAAGGAATTTTGATAGCTTAAAAACTTTATTAAATAGCATTATATTAATTTAAAATAATTTTATTAAGCTTTAATTCTTGGATAATATTTACTTAATAATTTTATTTAGAAAAAATAGGAGGTATTTGCTGAAGAATGTGAAAAAGAATAGTATAAGAAATAAGGAGGGTTTAAAATATAATTAGAATAAATAAGATATAAAAATTAGCATAATTAGCTTAAAATGTGCAAATTTTTATACAGAATAGAATAATATTATTTTTGTGGAAACGAAGAAGATTGGCTACTAGGGATATCCTATTAATATTATATGTATGTAGTAGAGGAAGATGGTAAATCTTAGATGAATGAATTTGTTGTATTATATAACAAAACTTGTTTTGATTGTGGATAAAATAGTCTAAACTATGAATAACTTACTTAATTATTTGAAGATTATCTTAATATTTTTTGTAAAAGATATAATTAAAAGGTTAGAAATATGGTTTGTGGATTTAATATGGCGCGAGACTTCTGGATGGAAGGAAATAATGATGAAGCTACCACTATATATACCGCTTGTGGTATATATTATAGAAAATTATTTATAAAAAATTATAAAAAATTTAAAAAATATATTGATAATAAAAGTTAACTTATAAAAATGATTGAAATTATAATTTATAAAGCTATATTAGTTTATAATGGAAAATATATAAAATATAATGGTATAAATTTGGGATATTAATTTTATGACTTTTTATAATTATATATATTTTATATATATAAATGGGCTATCTGTATAGGAAATTATAATGCTTTGGAAATTGAGTTTAAGATTTAAAAGCTTAAAAATAATTATATTAATTGGGTTTGTGGGTATTATTTAAACAACTTATTATAAATATTATGATGGGAAAAATTTAAATTTTATATTTGATATTATTATGTAAAGATGTTGTAAAATATTATAGCTAGCTTGTTTCCTGAATACCTAGAGTATGACTATAGGTTTTTAATATTTTAATATAACTATGAACACCTCTTTAATAACCTCTACCTCCAATATATTTATTTCAAAAATTTATATAATAATAAGAATAAACCTATTAACACTTAAAAAATTAAATAAAAAAAATATTATATTATTAATATTAATGTATATTAATGATTTGAAATTTAAAATAATAAATTAAGAATATAATTTAATATAATTTATATGTGTTGAGCTTGTCGCTTGGAAATTAAAAGTTATTTTAAAAAATCTTATAGAAAAGATTATTAAGTAATCTGATTTATAAAATAATTGCGAGTTATAACTATAAAATAAATTTTTAAAAAAATTTTTGAGAAAATAAAAATTAAATAATTTTATATTAAGGATGATGAAAATGATATGTATAAAGATTAGGATTTAAATTAAATATGTTTTAAATCGTGGAGTAACTTGAAAGTCTTAATACTAGCTTTTTAAATAAGGGATTATATAAAAATCTATAGATTATGATAATTAAGAAATATTTTTTCTTTATATTTATTATTAATGAAATTTTGGAGTAGGCACTCCTAAATTCAAGAATAAAAAAATTATATATTCTTAAATTATTTGTATAATAAAGAAATTTATTAAAATTTAAAAAATAATAATTTTATGATGTTAGTGTTTTTAATAAATAATTCCTTTTAATAATTATGTATAAAATAAAATTTATAATATTTATTAATAAATATCTTAAAAAAATTATTATAAATATTATATCTTTATTAAAAAATATTAGAGTTATTATTTTAAGTTTATTATAATTAAAATAATATAATTTTAATATAAACTAAATTGATTAAAAAACTATATTTTTATAATATTTATGCAAAAAATTAAAAAATATAGGAAATATTAAAATAATAAAATAAAAATTAAATTTAGAAATAAAAAAACATCTAAACCTAATATAACATCTATTTAACAAAGAAATTAAAAATAGGAAGAAAAATAAATTAAATTTTATTTAAAAATTTATTTTAAAAACAAAGGAACTATATAGATTTATTAAAAGAATACTAAACTAGATTAAGGGAAAAGTTTAAAAAGTCTTTTATCCTTATAAATTTAAAAATTAAATTCCCTTTTTAAAAATTAAACACCCTATAAACCTAAAAAAAAAAAAAAATCTAAAATATATAACCTTATATTTTTACATATAACAAAAACTTAAAGTATTTTAAGAATATATAGAAGAAAATTTACGAATTAGTTATATCAAATTTTTAAAATCACCAACAGGATACCTAATCTTGTTTGTATTAAAAAAAAATGGAAAACTTAGAATTTATATTAACTATCAAATACTTAATAATATAACTATCAAAAATAGAGGATCCTTTAGACGAATTAAAAAACTATTAGACTGACTCCAAAAAGTAACAATATTTACTAAAATTAATATCAAAGAAGCGTTTTATTAAATCTTTATTAAAAAATCTAATATTTAAAAAATAACTTTTAAATGCTGTTATAGACTATTTAAATATAAAGTTATACCTTTTAAACTCATTAATACTCTAGTAATTTTTTAAATATTTATTAATTAAATTTTAAAAGATTACTTAGATATATTCTATATTGCCTACCTAGACGACATCTTAATATATAATAAAAACAAAACAAAACATTAAAATTATATTTAACTAATCCTAAAAACACTCGCAAAATATCAACTAAAGGTAAAACTTAAAAAAACAGAAATTAATGTTACTAAAATTAAATTTTTAAGAGCAATAATTACTATATATAGAATTAAAATAAACTTTAAGAAAATCTAAGCAATTCAAAAATAACTTATTTTTAAAAATTTTAAAAAAGTATAATCATTTCTCAAACTATACAACTACTATTAAAGATTTATTAAAAAATATAAAGTATTTGCTTACACTCTAATAGAATTAACAAAGAAAACCGTTAAATTTGATATAAACAATACCAAAAAGAAAGTTTTTAAAATATTAAAGAAAGTTTTTATTTCTACATCTATACTTTAACTATATAACTTAGATCTGCCCACTAAAATGGAAATAAATATTTTAGGAGTAATTTTAGAAGCTATTTTATTATAATAACACCTAGATAGAGAATAGCACCCAATTATTTACTTATCCTACAAATTCAATGTAACTAAATTATGATATCCCATTCACGATTAAGAATTAATGGTAATTGTAGAAGTTTATAAGAAATAAAGAATCTACTTTTAAATTAAAAAACTATTTATTGTATATATAGATCATAAAAATCTTACTTTTTTTATGATTATAAAAGAACTCAATAGAAGATAAGTTAGATGGTGGGAAATTCTTAGCAAATATAACATAAAAATTCTACACTTTAAAGGGAAAAAAAACATCGTAGTAGACACTATAAACAAAAAATTAAACCTCCTAAAAAAAATTAAACCTAATAAAAAAGCTATTTTTATAAAAAACTAAAACTTTATTATAATTAATAAAATTTTAAACTTTATTATTTATAAAGTAACATTTTAATTTGTAAACAAACTAAAAGAAAGCTACAATATAAATCTTTTTTTAAAAAAAATCTTTAAAGTTAACGAACTATTAATTAATTAGATATTAGAAGATAATTACTTTCTATTTCAAAACTTATACTATGTATCCTTAATTAAATTATAATAAAAACTTATTACTTAATATTATGATAATAAAATTTATGGATATATAGGAATTAATTAAATATAAAAATTTTTATATAAAATGTATTTTTAGTTATTTATAAGATAATATATTAAAGCATATATAGATATTTATAATATATATTAAAAAAATAAATCCTTTAGAATAAAATTATATAATTAATTATAACTTTATAAAGTATTAAGCATATCTTTCTAAGTTATAATTTATAACTTTATATAAGAATTCTTTAAATTAAAAAATCTTTTTACTAACTAAATCTATAATAAAATTCTTATTATTATAAATAAATTCTCGAAAATTATTATCTTAGTGCTATAAAATAATATATAAAAAATTAAAGAATTTAACTTTATTTATATTAAATATATTTTTATAAAATACAGTATATAATATAAATATATTTATAATAAAAACTTATTATTTAATAATAAATTTTAAAACTTTAGAATAAACTAAATGGATACCAAGTTTAATATAATTATTAAGGGATATATCTAAATTAATAGATAATTAAAATAAATAATTTAAATTATTAAGATTTACTTTAAAAACTTTATTAATTATATTTAAAATAATTAAGTATTACTATTATTATATATAAAATTTATTTATAATATTTTTTAATATTTAATTATTAAATTTATATTATATGAAGCACTTATAAGTTGGAATTTAAAAATAATATTACCACCTATTCTAACTAAAGAATTAGTATTTTAGATTAAGAAACACATAAAAAGTATACAAGTTCTATATACTTTTTTTTAAAAAAATATCGAATTCACAAATTTATAAATAATTTATTATTATAATTAAAATTATCTCCCAATATCTTTCTTGGAAAAGGAAAATAAAGCATATCTGCTTACAAAAAACGTTAAAATTAAGCAATTTAATAAAAAATTCAATTATTAGAAATTAAGATTTTATACAGTTATAGAAAAATTAGGGCTTAATATTTTTAAACTAGACTTATTAAAACCAATATAAATCCACAGAATATTCCACATTTCTGTCTTGAAACTAGTTTCCAAAAACCTACGAGAAGACTTTAACAAAAACAAAATCAAGTTTAATAATTATGTTGAATATAACATTAAAAAAATATTCGACGAATTAAATGATAAAAAAGAATATTTGGTAAAATGGCTCGATCTTTATAGCCCAGAAGATAATTTTTAAATCCCAAAAAAAAATATTTTACTAGAAATCATTTAAAACTACTTTTAATTAAACGGGATGCTCACTTAGCAAAACACCGCGCAACTAAGGAAAAAAAAAAGATAATTTAAAAAAAATTAGTTGATATTTTAGGAATAGATAAAATCTGAAATAAAAAATTAATTTTATGGTTGAAGTTTATAAATATAACGAGTTAATAGAAACTTATATTAAAATTCATTTAAATACTTCTCTTTAGCTTTTTATAAATTAATCTTTTCCTCCAACTACCTCGCTTATTAAAAATTTGGGTAAGAATAACGAAATACTTAAAGAACCCAAATATAAGCCATTATTTTACGAATAATAGGAGTCAAACTAGAAACCTAAGAAATATGTATTTTATGATAATAATAAAAATTTATTTTAAAAAAGTTAAAAATATAAAAATAATAATAAAATAAAAAAACAAAATATATACTTAGAAAACCTAAAATTTTTAATGTTTTAGTATTTTATTAACATATTTTTTATACTAAAAATCTCTATAAGATTCTTGGTATTAAAAAAACAAAACCAAAAAGAATTATTAGGATAAAACTGATAAACAAATTCTTTTACTATATTAGAATCCTTAATAGAAATTTTAAATTTTATATCCTTAAATTAAAAAACAATATTTTTATACTTAATATTTTTTAGATATTTTTTTACAATAATTTTTAACTCTTTTTTCTTCCAAATAATTTTACTTTGTAAACTGCTGGCTTTAGAAAGAGTCTTTGTTAAAAAAAACTTCAATTCTTTTAATTCCGTGATTTTTTTATAATAAAGATTATTAATTTATTTTATTATAAAAATAAAATCAGTACTATATATTAGAAAATTAAAAAATAATTGAAAATACTTATTAGGAATAATATTATACTTGTTTTTGTTGTTGTGTATATAAATTAAATATTTTTTGACTTCTATAATTTTGTATAAAAAATCATTATTTTTATAATATTGATAAGGATTCTCCACAAAATACTTAAATTCTTTAATATTTATAATTTTAGTAAGATGTTTTTTTTTCTTTTTTTTATTATAAGTTTTTTTTAAAGAAGGATTTCGTTTAATTACTTTATTTAAATTTATTTAATATATTAATTATTTACGCGTATAATAAAGAAGAATATTTATAAAATAAAGTTTAATTTTTAATTTTTTAACAAATTATAATTTTATTTATATTTTGTTTGATTATATAATTGTGATTTTTATAAAAAAATAGTATTTCTATAAAAAGAAGGCCTTATACTCTATATTCTTTTATAAAATATTTATTTATATAAATAATCTTTTACAAAATAAACTTCTATATTTAGAATTCCGTACAAAAATACTTTTTAAAAATATTTTTTATATAAATTTATTTAATATTATTATACTTTTAATTTTTTATATAATAAGATTATTTGAGAAATTTCCCTACAAAAAATTTTTTTAGAAAAAGGAGATAATATTATAAACGCTTTTTAAAATTAAATATTAAGAATATTTTAGTCTTAATATTCTATAACATTTCTCATATTTTAGTATCTATAAAACTAGAATGTCCGTATTTATTCAAGAAAGATTTAAACTAAAATATAATATAGGATACTTATATTCAAAAATCCAAAAAAAACAAAATTTAAGTATTTGCTTTATGAAAAGAATACAAACAAATCTAATAAAAAAATTTAAAATATAATTATTAAATGAAAAAAAATAAAAGATTAATATATAACTAAAAGGTTAGGATAGCTATTTAGCCTAATATATGGTTAGAAGATTAAGATAATTATCTAACTTAATATATAATTAAAAAGCTAGAATAGTTATTTAGCTTAAATATATAGAGTAGCTATTCTTTTATTAAATATAATGTATATTATCCTTATATTATATAAAAACTATTATTAGGATTAATAAAGGTTTAAAATCTTTATTAATCAACTTATTTATATAATATAATATTTATTTATTTATATCTTATTCTATTATTATACTCTTATATTAATTAATTTAATTACTCTAATAATTACATACTTCCTCATTCTAAGACCCAAGTAATTAAACTAAAAAACAGAAAGTTTAAGTAAAACTAGCTAAACCTTATACCAGTAAATCTAAGATAAAGGAAAGGTATAACAGAAGATAGGAATTAACTTTATATAATATTAAATATATTAAATATAAGATATTTTAAATTATAATAATTTTATAATATAGTTAATAGTTTTCTTTTATATAATTAATAAAAAAATATTATTATAAAAAGTTATATAACATTTATATAATTTTATTTATATATAATTTAAGTTTTATAATAAAAGTTTATTAGAATATTTTAAAAGTTATATAACATTTATATAATTTTATTTATATATAATTTAAGTTTTATAATAAAAGTTTATTAGAATATTTTATTATTAATTATATTACAAAGATTTAGTAATATTTTTAATTAAATTATTATTTAATTATTAAAAATTTTATAATAGTTTAAATAAAACTTTTAGAAAATAATAAAATTTTTATAAATTTTTTAAATTATTAATTTAAACTAGCTTAAATAATATAATTTATAAATATACTTTAAATCTAAAAATCTTTAATTAAGATTATTAAAGCTTTATATACTTAAGCTTTAAAACCTATAAGGTTTAATAAAAATATATAAAAATTAAATAATATTTAAACTATTAATAGAGTTTTTAAATAAACCTATAAAATCTATAATAAATCTAAAATATTATAATTCTTTTTAATTATATCTATTGTCATTTATTTTTTTTAATATTCTAATAATTTAAGTATTTTTTTTAGAAGATAAAAATTCAGTAAACTTTAAATTATTATAAATAGTCTTATATAATACTTATATAATTTTAATACTATTAAATTAATTTTTATACTAAAAGATTTAAAAAATAATTATTATAAAAATATATATATATATTTTATATTTTAATTTAATTATACTTACATATAATATTTAAAGGTTAATAATAATTTTAAATAAATTTATTTATATTT
>JAKDFA010000029.1:0-15315 GCA_036971435.1 Dactylellina sp. 'tibetensis' | reverse complement strand
AATACATTAAGAAAGCAAAGGAACAGCTGGTCACACGATACAAGACATTAACGCCAGAAGCTACAGAGAGCGAAATCGAGGAGGCTCAGGCAGGCGATGAACCACCGTGGTTTGTTGGTGACCTAGTATGTTCTACTACCTTATCTGTTTACCAACTTATAGGTCCGGAGGGCATACCAAATAGTATAGCCTGTGTTCATCACTATATTGGGATTCCGTTGAACTACTTTTATGGCTTTAGTTTTCTGCCATGGCAAACCAAGTTAAAAAGAAATCATTTGCATGCAATCGCAAATAGAAGCATCGGTACTAAAATTGCTAACATGATCGGAACACTAACTCACAGGAACGCGAGACCAGGTCCGACGAATGGCAGATTGCTAGGAAAGAGTACATGAAATACTACCCACAATGCAAAAAAGTTGAAAAAAGGTCACAAGAACTGAAGGAGTGGATTGAGCTTACTGGTGAAATTAAAAATTATAAAGAATTGGTAGAAGACCAGAATAACGGAGAAGGATTGAATGGAAGTCCTGCAGAAACACTAAAAGAAGATCCAGAAAAACAGTATAGCATCGGCGGAATCACTCAAGACTCAGCAACCAGCAGAAAGAAATCTTTTAACTGGTTCAGTATCATTAAAGCAAAATTTGGACGGGGAAAATCCTGAACTCCAATCTGACGAACATATTCGCTGTTGCAAAACTCTAGCGCAAAACTCGCGAAACTCGTGAATCGAGCAATACCTGGTTCGCTCTGTATTTCTTGGTCCCAGGCGTTTTGGTATTTACTAATAGAACACAATATCTTGTATTTAATATGGGTAAGCATATTTTGTATTAAATAAATGTGGCTGTGGGAAACCATGGAAACTAATATGTAAAGGTTCTAGGCTTGCTTAACTCCCATATTTAATTAGAGTTGTTATATTATAGGAAGCCGCTTTCGTCTGTTCCTTGGCTATAAGAGTTTCTCTGTGCATTTAATTTGAGTAGTTTGAGACGGGTTCTTTGGTTTTGCTAGATTCTAAGAATCTAGTAGGTGAGATCGCATAGGCCGCCAAGGTATTCAGATACAAATCCATGCTATGGAGAATATATGACACTAGCCTTCTGGCCTTGGTGGTTCTGATTCTTCCTGAAATATCATTAGGAGCTAAGCTTCCTACACTTTTTGAAGGTTCAATATGGGGAGGGCCAGCCGGAGGAGGATTAGGCTATCAGCGGTACAATTTGTTGGCCACCATTAAATTATATCTAAGTGAAGATAAACCAATTGTAGGCGACACGTTGCACGCGCGCTGGTAAACTCCTACCTACTGGGTTTATCATATCAGTTTTGAGCCATAATCGTCGAGCCGAATCTAGTTCGAGGTATCCAAGTCTGATGCTTAACAGTATCCTTGAATTGCCAACTTAAAAAGTTGGGATTTTTGCAGCTTGCGCTAGCTGCTGGCTGAAGCGGAGCGCAAATGCCGGAACAAATACTCAAAGCCTCGCTTCGATGCGGACCCAATCAAGTATGGCGTGTTTTAAAAGAGGTTCTAAGCGAATTAAAATTTGGGTGAATGTAAGTGGTAGACTATGGTCAATAAGAGTAGTCTTTAACATCTTCGGGTTGATAGGTTTTGGGATTCAAGCTATAGGACTTCAGTTGCATTCCTGTGATTAAAACGATAAAAGGATTATACTGTGCTGCGATAATGAAACCTGGGGAGCTCGTGGGATGACTGTTAAACCATCTTTGCGCGGATTTTGGATACAATAGGCTACAATAGTCCGAGTAAGGTCATAACTAGATTGCTTAGGAACACAACAAGGCTCGAGGACATTGCTTTGTCCTTTGAAATTGATCTATAACTAGTTGCAAGTAGCTTACACGCAGGCCTAAATACTGCGCTTATCAGAGATGCCGAATCAAGAATTCCGTGGACTAGCTGCATTTGAATCGACCGATAATGTGGACTTTGAAGCAGATAATTGAATGGCTACAGGGCAGGAAAGTATTCTATTTATGGAGAATTGTCGGATATCACAACTAGCCTATTTTCGTAGTCCGCGAACTTTTTAATGAAAGTTCATTTTATCTAAGCTTGAGCTCAATGAATTTATTAAGAAACCGGGGCGGTCACGCAGGAATCTTTTATGTACGCAATCTAGCGTATCAAAATCACACTGCACTCGTCTACGGTATGACTTGACCTAATAAAACTAATTAGAATGCCCTGTAATGGAGGCCTTAACAGCGCGATTTGAATCCGTTATTTCAGGTATGCTGCGGACCAACCTAAATGTCTAAATTCAACAGAGATTTACACACTTGCGCGTATCTGTTCATTGAAGGGCATGTATATGATATACACATGGATATATTGTAGTCGATGATTCTAGTATAGAGGAGTTAGGATGATTAGGACGGAGTGGATTCAATTCTTTGAGTGTTGGTAAATCAATTATAGTATTCTATATGGCTTTGTTCCGTAATTGGATGTTAATACTTTTAACAGAATTTTCATGGATGGTTCACTTTTAGTTTCTTTGTTTGAATGTATTGCTAGCGCTAGCGTAAACTGCAAGGCTTAAATCTGTTTAAAGATTGGTGAGGTATCAATTTGATTGTAAGCTTAAAAGTAGTATACTGTTATATGCCTGATAAAAAGGACACAGAAATAAGACAGCGCAGATCACTAGGTTTATTTAGATTAGCTTACTTGCACTTGTATTACTAGTTCAGATTTGAAAGAGTCTGTATAGCAACCGAGCGGCATTCTAGCCGCACAGCTAAGAGCTTCAATTTGCAAATGCAACTGAAACTAGCGTAAGGCATACAAATAATCCGCCTCAATAGTAAGAGTCAGTCGGCTTGGAGCCTACGGTTTATTTCAGAGCCGTCTAGCAAACCAATTTATATCTGGAATGCACAGTCCCGCCACAAGATATTGAAAACTACGTGCTAGCAAATAAAACGTAGGCACCATAGGGATTTCACCACAGGCTTGACGCCTCTCAATCTAAATTTTAGCGGAATAAATGGTTGCAGCCGGATTGTGCAATACTCAGTTGAAAAGCCGAAGAGCCTACCCCTAGTGAGTACCTAGTTCCAGGAATATAAAATACATATTTATTTTTATAGAATGAAAGTACGAAAGTACTATAAGAAACCTTTGCCGACTCTTTGCTTGGATTTGAGCACATCTTGATGGCTGAATTCTTCGGACTATCCACCTAGTATGATTGGTGTCTGCGGATATATCGCTACTTGAAGAAACATGGGGAATGACTAGGAGTGAGAAATGGAGGAAGGTAAGAACGCTGCTTTATTTATGGTGTAGGTACCGGAAGGTCAAATCGCTTTTAAGGTCATCGCGAGTCAATACTCGTAAATGAAGATTTACATACTTCCTATAGTAGGTATGTATAGCAATATCTCTCTGGATAACACCCGTTAGTCATGATGGTTATAAGTACTTAATGAGTAGAAATGCGTGTATTCGTATTGGTTGGCGAAGCTGGTACATATAGACTTTTGGTGGTACTGATTTCCCAGGGCGGAACGGCTGTTGTTCCTGGACCAAGATAACAGCTGATGGTGGTCCCCCCGCACATGTCCTAGAAAATCAAACACGTGCGTTAGCAAAAATGTAACTAGGCACTGAGTCCGCCTGGGAAGGGCACGTACATCAGTGGGTATACATTTGCAATTGATAAAATTTCCCGAACATCGCGCAATACCAGTGTTTCCAACCCATTTACCCGCGCAACCGTTCTGGTCACATCTCTTTGGCGAGCCGCATGTGGCATCTACCGCATTGCAATAACATGGCGACCAATTATTCGTGCATTGAGCGTAAGGCAGATTGCCCAAGAAACTACCATCGCAGTCGTTCAAATCGCAGTCCTTACGAGCCCCGCATGTGCCTGAGCTACCTTGCGTTGGTGTACACCGGCAGGCTTTATATGAGCCTTTGCAGGTTGCATATCCGTTGCTATCAAAAGTACCAGCACAACCGTTTTGATCACAAGCCCTAGGAGTACCGCAAGTCCCACCACTGCCCTGGGTAGGAGTACACCGACAGGTTTTGTACAAGTTCTTGCACGTAGCGTACCCGTCGGCATTGAATGAACCACCACAATTGTTTAAGGTACAGTCCCTGGGCGTTCCGCAGGTTCCGCCATTACCTTGGGTTGGAGTGCAACGGCAGCCTTTGTACAGATTCTTGCAGGTAGCGTATCCGTCAGAGTCAAACGAACCGCCGCAGTTGTTTAAATCACAGTCTCTAGGTGTTCCACAATTGCCACCGCTCCCTTGCGTAGGGGTGCATCGACAGGCTTTATACAGACCTTTACAGGTGGCGTATCCGTCAGAGTCAAACGTTCCAGCGCAACCGTTGAGATCACAGTCCTTAGGAGTCCCACAAGTACCGCCTGTGCCCTGTGTAGGGTTACAACGGCAGGTGGCCCATTTACCCTTGCACGTGGCGTATCCATCAGAGTTAAATGAGCCTGAGCAGCTATTCAAAGTGCAGTCTTGAGCCGTTCCACACATGGTGGTCGTAGGGATACAAGAGCAACCAGCCCCATAATTCTTACAGGTTGCAGTACCATCAGTAAAGCTGCCACCACAGTTGCTTGCACCGCAGCTTTGGTTGGTACATATATAACCCGGAGTGTTTACTGACGGGATACAACTGCAACCGGACAGTGTTGTTGATTTACATGTCGATTGACCCCCTGTCACAGCTCCGGCGCAATTGCTAGCCTCACACGAAGGCACTGTGCTAGGACATACTACTTGAAAAGGGGTGGTAGTTTTTGTCGTAGTAGTAGTTGTTTGTGTGGTAGTTGTAGGAGGTCTACGTTAGGATGGTTAGAATATAATCGGGGGAGATTCTAGCTTTCTAGCCTGTGAGGGCAGCGCGGCTTACTTGCTCGTGGTTTGCTGGCTCGTTGTCGTTGTCTTTATCAAGCTTGTAGTCGTAGGCGTAGTCGTAGTAATAGGCCTAGTAGTAGTAGTGGTAGTAGTAGTAGTAGTAGTAGTTGTAGTAGTCGTAGTTACGGGTTTGGTAGTGGTGGTGGTGGTTGGTTTTGATGTTGATGTTGATGTTGTAGTAGTTGTGATAATAGGGACGAAAAGGGATTGGGGAAAAGCAAGGAATGGGATGGGTCCAGGCTGCGGGTAAAGAGCCGGACATAGCTGATCTCCCCTCTTCCTCAAAATATGCCTCAAACTCGAACCATTTGAGGGGTAGGCGAAAACACTAGTTAGGCTTAGGAAATAGAAGACCATCATAGCCTTCAACACAATACTACCTGCCATGACAGTATGCTATATTTTTCCTTGGTTAGAAAGTTCGTTTCTTAGCGGTCGGGATGCAGCACCACCATAATGTATAAAGGAATTTCCGTTTAAACTGTTCTGTATTAAATAGATACCTATTGAGATGACCGTGGTGAGACCTATATACACAATTATTCTAGGACTAGTAGCACCTGCCAAGTGTTGACTGCTTAGCGCTATAGCTGCCGGTGCATATCAGATGTTAAAGAGAGACAATTATAGTAAGCTTGAGCATTGTAAAATCTTGTTCTATCACTAATCGCGACAGCTAAAACGAAATTTAAGTTCGGCTCGTAGCCGTTGCTGCATGCTTGTAGGGGCTAAAGTTGAAAGCTCCATTTTTTCCATCCAATCAAGTATTGACCGGACGATAACTGTCGCAGTTCACCGAAAATGCAGGCTTCGAATATACCCCATCGGGACTTTGCTGATTCAGTAAGCGCCGGGGTCGAATACTACAACCATGAGCTTACCATAATCTTGTATTGTATAGGCGGACTGATGATATAATCACAGACGAAGCGATTGTCACAAATTGCCTGAGTTAATGTAGAACAGCCCACAAAGAGTAAAACCAACATAATTTCATTTACCGGTTTGGCCAGAAAAGTCGTTAAACTACTGATCACCATCGCCTTTGAGGCCAGGCGAATGACACGGGATTTGGGGTTGGTTAGTGAGAAAGTGAGTACAAGTCCCAAGTCTCGTCCCAAATCGTCCGCGGCTGATTTAGTTCTACCTAATCATAGGTTAACCGATAAGTTTATTCACGTGTTACCCTTCATATATTGCCATATATAAGACCTGTCGAAAGGGCGCAACCGTAAGGAATAATCTTCGGTTTGCTCCGCGCTCTTAGATGGCGTGGATATATACAACAGTCTGATCTGGTATTACCTACAGACCCTAGAGCTACCGCTGAAAAGGACGCAGCTGATTTTTGTTCTGTTTGTGAGATGTTTTGCGTTCTGTTTGCAAAAAGGGTCAAAGAAGAGTTGTTTTGCCAAGATTTTACTTTTCGAGAACTGGCGTTTGCCTACTGTGTTTTGGCTTTGAAGTGCTAGATAAAGCTAACTAACTACCCCAGCAGCAACATTCATTAAAACCACTCCTCCTACTGACACAGTTCTTTTTCGCCGTTGAAATTGTTGTTTATATTAACTTGTGCATTTGAGGCTTCCAGGTAAAGGAAGATGTGTTTGCTTAGCTGGAGGATTTACTCATGCTGTTTTTAGTATTAGCATTGAGTTTGAGTGGAACAGAGGAGGGTGTTACCCATTATTGCTGATAAATATATATATGCAGGCCCAATTGCGAGGGAATGTGTGCCAATCTAATTTTTTCTATTAGGTCAATAACCAATAGCTAGTACCTTTACGGTTTTAATAATACCAAATCTTACTTTTGAAACGATTTTTTCCATAAGCTACCGGTCTAGAAATCGTGTATAAGGATTGAGGTTACCACGGAGTCTAATATTAAAAGCGGTGGGATGCGGGTTATCGAGAAGCGGGGTAATTATATTGTTTATATATAAGGATACAATGTCGACAAGATCGAAAAGAATTCGTATTAGAACAATCAGCCTCTAAGAGGTGGAGATTCGTATTACAGCCGATCAGGCTTTGGTTACAACATTCTACAAAGTCGCCAAAATTCCGAAAGATCCTGAAATTTTGTGTGAGGTGTGCGCGCGAGCAGGAGACCAACTATCACAGCATTCACGAAGACCGGGTACTCCTAGATGTCACCATCTACGACTCCCCCGATTCGAACGGTTAGCTTACTGATGAATTAAGCTTCGTTTCCGCAAATTCGCGAACAACTTTGCGGATGTAGTAAAATGTGTCGCCACAAAAACGACGGATGAAGCGTAGAAATGGCAGAAAATGGCAGCAATTTACGCTAAGACTTTACGAGCTCCATATAGTGACCTTGGCTCTCGGCGGAGATACCCATATTAGCTTTTACTTTCGGTGAACATGTGCTAGGTTTCTACGCAGGCTATAGCCTCCATCATCTAGTTAGGACTTCAATTAATTGTGGCAGCGCTCCACCTATGCTAAAAGCCATTGTATCCCTTTCCAACTGGATGAGTATAACTCACTGCGGTCTTGTTCAAATTTTTGAAGGTAAGAGATTGCTTTGCACATTCATACATCGCTATCTAGAGGATCCAGAAGTGGTGTCTTACAGCGTAGAAAGCCTACACAATCTCAAGGGGAACTCATTGTGCAGAAGCTGCTCCTCTACATAAGATGTTGATAATTGCGGACGATCTGCCTATACTAGCTATATCTACAAACCCTTTCCTATACAGTGACTGGTAGCTCAGTCCGAGGTCGATTTTTGAGGTTAGTAAGATGCCATAAAAATTGTGGTATGGAACAAGAGCACCTTCGCCACGTTAATAAACCAAAAAGGGCATAACTTTGGTGAAAAAATCAGTAAAAGACTCAGAACAGTATGCGGAACACCATATAAACTATTTCTGTAATCGTGGCCGCTAACGCCTCAAAATTTCCACGGGTAGTTAGCGGGTTTGTCGGGTAAAAGGTAGGCAAATCCCTGTTCCGAACCCCAAGCCTAGGAATAAAATTAGGGTTATATAATAAAGGTTGAGTATAGTCTGAAGGGTATTTAAGACATGTTTCTTGTAATATAAACAATTGGCCGACCCGCGGCGTATTAACAGATCAAACTGCTAGGGTATCATGCTTAGCCTTACCCTACATAGCCGGGAACAACATGTGGAGCTCATTCACGTTGGCGTACATTGTCTCTGTGTGTAGAAAAAGGATTTTCCCCTACCATATTATTCTCGGCTGAAATTAAATTTGATTTTGCATCCGCTGTTTAGGTCGGTGAGGAGAATGCCATGCCCAAGTGGACTCTTTACGTTGACTGGCTTATGAGCGGTGGTCTAGAGGTCGAATAAGAGTAAGTTGTGGATATATATGCTTGGACACAGAGAATACGCATGAGTTAAAACACAAGTCAGTTGAGGCCGCAAAAACTACGCTAGCCTAAAAGCTATTTATTACCAATCATCTCATAAACATGTTGTCTAGACACCTTCAGACTCGACATAATTCAATGCCGATATCGTATTGGTAGCGATACCGCAGCTGAAGGATACCCCGCTCCGGCTATTCTATAACAAACTGTCATTCCATTTCAATTTGGAGTAAAAATAAATTCGTCAACTGGGCGAGTTGGGTGCTAGTTATGGCCTTGGCATCAAGGTTCAAAATGTAACAACACAACATGGGGCGTATTTGCCAAGAGCGTCAAGCGTCATTCCGCTGGCACCAAGGTGTTATGGTTACGCAAATTCGGCTAGTCACAGATTCGCTTGGGACACGAATGTGTCAAAGATGGTCTGTGGGGAATATCGGGTATATGCGATACGGTGTCGCCCGACTAAACGGTTATCCGGACCTTTCGCCTGCCGAGATATATGCTTCGCTCTTTTCTTCTTGTATTTTTTCTTTTGTATAGGTCCAACCTGTAGTTTATGGGGTATTATCTGCTGTCTCTTTATACCTGCTCACAGTTACCGGAACGTTGAGCTGGTATGACGGTAAGGGTTTGGTGAGGTCGTTGCATTCGCATTAGTATGTGTTTATGTTCAATGCAGATATGCGAGCTTTCGGTTGAATTGAAGCTCATTTCAATCTATAGTACCGTGACAAAAGTCTGCGCGAAAATCTAATTTCCCATACAAAACCGCCACTTTTTAAATTTTTTATAACCTTAAAAAACAACGATTAAAAGAGTAAAAATTCGGGAAAAAATATTTTTAATCTAAAATAATAAGTTATTATAAGTTAGTAATTTTAAAATTTTTATTTTATATCTTTAAAAGAAATTACAGATTGTTAAAGTTTAAGACTTTAAAAAATATTAAATTTTATATAAGAAAAAAAAAATTTATATACAAAAAATTTCTAAAAAAAACTTTATTTTATTTAGTCTTTGTCCACACACTTATTATAAAAAGGAAAAAATCTAAAAAAATTATAATAATAAACTATAAATTATAAATTTAATAAAAATTTTTTTTAAAAATTTTATTATTTATTATTAATAGATTTATATGCTTATAAAATTGTCTACTTTTGGTGTGTTTTCGCTTAATTGCGCAGACTTTTGTCCTAGTACTATAAAAGCATGTAGGTAGCTATGTCCGTGTGCTTGTATAAATTATATAAATAGAAGATTTAGCGCCTGGAACTTTGTGTTTCTTCATCAATAACCCACGGGTCTGAGTAAAACATAAAAGACAATACCAAATCACCCTAAAAAATCAATACAACATGAAGGTTACTCTCGGTCTCCTCGCACTTCTCGGTGTTGCCAGTGCGGCACCAAAGCCAGTCTCAAACGCTGATCCGAGTCCGTTGATTCGTACGTATAATAGTTAAAAATTCCTAGAGTTGCGCTCCTTAATATTGATACTCTCACTATTTTAGAAAAACGCTGCGCCGCGGGTACCGACCTATACGCATGGTGCACGAACGCCTGCGGGTACAATTGTCGCGCTCAATTCCCATGCAGAAACTCGTCACCACCATATTTCTGCGGAGAAGCATATGGACGGTATTTATCAACTTGTCTATCATGCTGTACCTCCGGCGACTGCCGCACATGCCAGAACTGTGCCAACACCTACCCTAACCCTATGCCCGCCTAGAGCAGTGTACGGAAACTTTCTGTAATTGAGAGAGACTTCTAAAATCTTGCTTTTATAGTGTTCTCATTTCTGTTTCGCTATCAAAGAAGTCAGTGCAAGCGCCTAGTTTAGCATTGCTGTAAATATACAGGCTATACAAGCAAAATACAATACATCCATATAATTAGTCCGAAATGTTCACAAAATCGAGACAACGATAGTATATACGGTGATAGTAGAAGTCTGAGAGCGTTCCATTCTATTAATAGCAAGTTAACCGTGGATTCGTGCTTCTAAATTATCAACCCTATTTCGCTCCCTTATTTCTACTTTATTTAATGTTCTACTGGTGTGCACTATGCTGGAGGGATAAGGGCCTTCTTTTCGAATTAAGCAAGTCAAGTAAAAGCCTAGGGTAGGCTCCTACATGAGCTCCGAAGTTAAGTCACTGAGGTAAACTAAAGTTCAGCATACTAGCAGCTCCGCAAAATGGAGAAATTGACACCGCCCGCGGCCTGGTTCAAAGTATGGATTAGGAAATAATAATCGACAAGAGACAAAACTTACACAAGGTGATAGATGGATGCAATTTGGCCAGGTATGGAAGAACTCACAGACCGCCAGCCGCTGATTTGCAGAATGTTGTTTCAATATATTCTCCATTCTATACCAACCCAAACATTGCCCAATTATATAGCGAGAAAAAGGCGTATAGCTAGTCACCAGAGTTATTGTCGTTAAATCAAAACAGAAGGTTCTAGCAAATCTTATATATATTATTGTTGTTATTATATACTATCCTGCAGCAGGTGGAGCTCGGTTTTGCACTTTTGGTCTTTTAGCTTTATTTTTATGACCGATCAAGGTATATACGACCAGCTAGTGTTTCCGGAGGCGGATCTTGGGCGCCACCACCATTCTCCGGGCCGCCGGGCCTGCTTTTGGAGTTCTTTAGTTTACGAATTATGCAATTGTTCAAGGTGATCTGAAATATATAAAAGGCCAAATGCCTTACGGGCTTCCTTAGTGAATCGCAGTGAAGAGGATCAAAATAATTAAATAGTTTTTAGCAATTTTTCCATCTCAAATCCAACATCAAAATGGTCAACATCCTTTCCTCTGTTGTAGCAGTCCTTTCTGCAGCCGTAGCAGTGCAATCTGCGGCCTTGCCTGCTCTCATCACCCTAAACGACATAAAGAAACGGTCTCCCAATGCAAACCCACTCATGCCCGGATCTTCAGGAGCCATCATTGGCCGTAGTCACTACATCTACGACGGCGTCAAACTCGTCCGTACAGCCGACCCCGCCTCGGATCCCGCCGCTTCGGAGCTACACAAGCGCTATGCCAGTCGCATCCGTTTCCTAAATTGTAACCCATTCGGCCAAACAATCTGCGGTACTTGCTACTACCATGATGTATCGTACGATACCGCCACCTGCATCCCAACACCAGTCCCAAATCCAACCAACTTTTTGGTCATGCAGGAGATGACGAATGCATATGCGACAATTTTTCAGACCAGTGACTGCAGCGGTACTGGCTACACCGTGGCTGGATGTAGGACTTGGGGATGCAATTCCTTCAGTGCATATGGGACTAAGTCGGTATTAGCAAGAGTAGGCTGCTCTCCGTAGTAGAGTGGCTTGCCATGGACCGAACTCATTACAACGTCCGCTAGCTTTGATTTCGGGCGCTCGTGGATCCGGATGTGACCAGAGAGCTTGAGACGGCAGGAATTAATTTGGTCCTAACTGGGTTAAAGGGGAACAGGCTTAAGCGAGGAGAGGAATCCTCCAAAAGGCTAAACTTTAGACTGAATACTTTTCTCGTCAAGCAAGTACACATACAATTTGTCAATAAAATTGCTAGATACAATTTGATTTTCAACTTTTCGTCCAGTTGTGATGTTATTACTGCGATATCAAGCCATTTTCGTATCAATAGCCCCTTCGATAGATAAAATTTGGTCTGTAAGAACTGCTCCGATAACTTCTTGCGGGATTTATTAACGCTCGCAAAGTCTAGTTTTATTTGTTTTATTTAAACTATTGGCCTATCCTTTTGAAACAATTCTTTTAATTGTACTCTTTTTTTAAATGAAAGTAAGATTCAGGTCTGTTTCTTTGTGGGGTTGGTACATACCTCACTCCAATAATCAATAATTAGTGCACTACTCGTTCGACCTAGCTACCCTTTTATGCGCATAAATGCCGACAGAGGACCGCAGCCAGGAGTACCCGAGTATCCTAATAGCAATGCTATTATGACGGGGACCAGTTTTATTCTATTAGCGGGTATTGACTTGGACTAGCAACATTCATTCACTTTGTAAGTCCTGCATTCCAGTATTTCAGTGTATGCCTCCAACACAACAGGTTCGCTTATGCTATGTTGTTCGATTTACGAAAGTGCGACGTCCGCGAGAGGGGGGCAATACAACGAGGCTGAATATTCAAAAGGTTTAAACTCGAAATTCCGACCTAAAGATTGCGAAAGAAACGAGTTTGTATCTCCAAGTTTGTTAAAGTCATCTAAATTCAAGATGTGTTACCAACATGTGCAACCCGAGGAACGACCTTGTAGGCTGGATCTGCGCTTTAAGTGTAGAGTACGTTGCTGCACGACAGTTTCTTGACGAAAGGCACGACGAGGGGCTGGCAGAAGTATCCTCCAACGACAATAACGCCTATAACTTGGGCAAAATCGGAATACACAATATTGTTGTAGGAGTCCTGCCTGATGGAGTATGGTTTATCCTCCGCGACAAGCGTCGCGAAAGACATAGTATCCCCAATATTATAATTGGGCTCATGGTCGGGATTGGTGGAGGTGCACCTCAGTGCAAAGCATGACATCCGTCTAGGCGATATTGTGGTTAGTGCTTCTAAGATGGGAAGAGCAGTGTCTTCCAATAGGACTTTGGTAAAGCGATACAAGGTCAAGGCTTTCGGCCGACAGGATTCTTAAATCAATCCTCTCCGCTCCTTCGAGCCGCACTTAGTGGTCTCAAGCCTAGGCTCAATATGAGAGCGACGATCATCGGCTTTAAGGTGCTGTCAGCGCCGTCCTCGCGGGGGAGCCGGGGGGTGCGGTCAAAATATGCAAAACAGACTATCGATCGATAGGTTATATCGAACCGGCTTCACCCACCCAGAGGGGGCGTGAGCTATTCAATAGCATGCGATCCATATAACTTAACATCATGCCCCCAGCGAGCCGAAGACGACGATACCCCCATGATTCACTATCGTCAAATCGCATCAGCAAATCGTTTAATGAAGAATACTAATATTAGAGATTAGCTCTCAGAAGACTTTTTGTGTTTTGAGATGGATGCAACGGGACTCGTGAATCACTTTCCACGCCTTGTTATTCGTGGGATATGTGATTGTTGGGATTTTCATAAGAAAAAGACTGGCGCGGCAAGGGTATGCCGCGAATCGATGGCGGCAGCCGCCTACACTAAAGATCTTGTCCGTCAAATTGCTCCGAGCAGAGTCGAATCAGAGAAGAAGATCGCAGATGTTCTTTCTAGTAAGTCTGATACAAGCTAAGAGTTCCCTCGTTGATGGTCTCTAATAAATATCTGTACTAATGGATCTCCAACAAAGTATTGCGCACACAGAGGCAGATGCCCACAGACTTCTCTGCCGGCACCGCGATCAAGGGCAAGAAAATATTTTGAATGGTTTATACCTGTTAACTATGCGGATCAGCCTATCAACTTTGTCAGTCGGCGGCATACAGGGACTGGTCAATGGCTTCTAGATTCACCTGAGTTTAATTTGTGGGTAGGAGGCGAAATCCAAACGGTATTTTGCCCTGGAATATATACATGGGGCCGGGAAGACGATACTTGTGGCAATTGTAGTTGAAAGCCCATATTCACAGTTCCGCGACGATCCGAAAAATTGATCTCGCTTACCTTTACTGCAACTTCTGCCGACAATATGAGCAGAAAACTGAAGATCTCATGGGAAGTTTGCTGAAACAATTAGCTCAGGGATTGTCTCCCTTCCTAGAGTGCGTAAAATCGCTCTCTGGTGAACACAAAAAAGAAGAACATCGCCACGTTTTAGATGAAATATCAAAGGATCCCTCGGTCTGTGGCTGCTCTATACTCTAGAACCTTTTTCGTAATCGGTGCATTAGATGAGCGTCGAGAGGCTGGCAGCCGCCGAAAGGCATTGTGACAGTTCCAAAAACAGATACCAAGTTCAAGCGAGAGCGAGAAGATTGTGGTCTCAAATCGAGTATACACGAATACGATAGATAGGATCAATGGGCAAGAGTCAGGGCTATTTGAGCTCGCTCGAGAGGTCTTGTCTTGGATCACATGCGTCAGGAGGCCACTAACTACCATAGAATTTGAACATGCTCTTGCAGTAAACGTTAGTGAAGCTTAACTTAACAAAAATAATCTGCCATAAATCGAATACATATAATTTCCGTATGTACTGGTTTTGGTCACCGTTGATGGAGAAAACCACATCATTCAACCAACTAATTATATTATATAACACAGGAGTCTTTATGGGGGCGAATGTCATCGCGAGGTCGATGCCCTAATCTTCGGGCACTGACAAAAGAACTGGCTCGCGCGAGAGAAATCATAGATGCCAATGTGCTAGACTTTACTTGGAAATATGCTTTTGAGTTCGTATTATGAGATTTATGTTTAGCCGAAATCGTCGTCGTTGCCTGCTCTTGAATCGGGAGACAGTTATATTCTGCTCCAAGGTTATTTTCTCCGGTATTTAATGGTTTGGAGATCTTGAACAAAACTTCTTGTTGAATGCGGCGGCGAGCTCTAAAGACGTAGTATTGTATCAGGCGTTTGAAGTGTTTCATCTCCTTGGGTGGATTGATGTAAGGTGCAAAAGATGGGGGCCGGTTTTCAGGAACAGATAGTGTTTGAATTTGGGAACATTGGTTTTGGGGATATGGTGGCGAGGTGGTGAAGCCCAGAAAATTGTATTTAGGGGGAGGGTTGGCATCATCCTAGTTTCCAAAATATTGGAATCAGGGTCAGGACCCCCTAGCGCAAGCTCTTGTTCTTGTAGCTGCTGCTGTTTAGAACTTTGGTAGTAGGGCTCGTCCATTGTATGATATCAGATCTTGTACCTTTTTCAAGTCTCGGATTTAGAGATACTCTGGGTTTCTAGGGTGGCCAGTGCTTAAATGGTCGAATGTATGGTAGCTGGTAAGTAGATTAGCTGGAACTCATGCGGGCATGTGAGTCAAGGGTGCGGGTGTGGGGCGAGCAGGATTTCTTGGTTTGCAGAGGGTTAGGGTTAGGG
>JAKDFA010000027.1:0-12967 GCA_036971435.1 Dactylellina sp. 'tibetensis' | reverse complement strand
ATACCAGATATTTTAATAACCTATATTAAATAATAAAGCTTTGTTTAAAGAAAAGTTAATAAATTATTATTAATTTTTAGATTTTTATAATTATAGTAATATACTAAATAAAATATAGGTTTAAATAATTTCCCGCCTTATCTATAATCTAATATATAAAAAGATAAAGACTAAATAAATAAAGATTAAACAACAAACTAAAAAAAAAACAAAATTATCAAAAAACAAAAAAAAATTTTAAAAAAATATAATTAATATAAATAGAAAAATAGAAAAAAGAAAAAAAAAAGAAAAAAAAAAAAAAAAAAAAAAAAAAAGAAAAAAATAAAAAAAAGATAAACAAAATTATAGAAAAATTATAGAAAAATTAAAAGATTTAATTTTATTTAAAAAAAAAAAAAAAAGTAGAGGAAATTTTAGTTAAAATAAAAGAATTAGATTTTAATATATTATTAAAGATATAGGATTCTAATAATAATAAAAATAAAAAGGAAAAAGAAATCACCGATAATAATGATANAATAAGAAAATAAAAAGAAAGAAGAAAATAAAAATATAAAAAAAACTAAAAAGATTTTTTATTTTAAATAAATTATTAAAATATTTAAATATTAATTAATAATTTTACTTTAAATTATCTAATTAAAGATCAAAAATATATTTAAAATATATTAAAAATGCGTTTCTATATATTAAATTAATAAAATTAATATATATATATATTAAATTAATAAAATTAATATATATATATATTAATATTATATATTTAATAAAAAATATATTTAAAATTTATTAAAAATATGTTTATATATATTAAATTTAAAAAATAACTATTTCTTATATTATTAAAAATTATAATTTATTATAAAATATATAGTTATTTTATATCTTACTTTATTATAATTACTATCTTTATAATCTATTTTATTTATTATTAAATTAGGAAGATATAAACTATCTTATTTATTATATTATTAAAATACTTTTAAAAAATCGATTTATTATATTATTTTTTATATTAAAAAATATTACCCTACCCTATCTTACTCTATAATATAGTATAGGATAGGGTGGGGTGGATTTTTACCATACCACTAACAATACTAGTTATAATTATATTGAGTGCTAAATTTCAGTACGAAACTTGTGACCACTTTGGCACGCCATATATTTTATATTAGAATATGACTGATCATCTTTCCGCTATTTAATATTTTCAGTTTGTCTGAGAGCGCGCAGCGGAAAAGTCAAAATGTCTCAACTAGATAACATTTATAATACTGCAGGGAACAGTATACCACCCAAACATTCCATTATCTCCAACTTTAATAAACGTATTATAGTGAGTGAAACATCACAGGAAGTTAATCAAAAGCCTAAAATGCAGAACTTGATATATAAATCGCCCTAAGTCCAACCCTTATCAGCATTTCAAAATGATATAATCATCACTAGTGAAAATACTAGCATCAATACTACTATATTGTTGATTTATATGCCACTGCCATAGTTACGGCACCACGGTAGATTGAATGATCATGCAAATACTTATACCTTCTTGGTATTTTAATTTTGCGCCATATCTAGAGATACGCCTGCAATTCGGGGTATTACTAGAGGGTAATGAACAAAGTTATTAGGTTAGTTATATACGATAATTATAAGTATGAAATTTCATCATCTGTACGCGTATCCGACTACTAGTCAAAATGCTTACTTATAGGTTGTTTTAGGAGACAAGTTATGGGAAGAATCTATAGTTTCCACCGGTAAAATATGATATGAGTAAATACAACGCAATATAGAATAGGTTTAGATACACAAAATATTCAATAATTCTATTATCTGGCTCGAATAGCACTTCGCTCTCTAACGACGTCGGCTAGAGCGATGAGACTCGGTGCGCCCAATATCTCGAATGTGGGCACATCCGATCGGAAATATTTTATAAACCAACTGCGTAGCTCCATGGTTTGTAGAGAATCCACACCATAATCCTGGACTGCTTTGCTCTGATCCATTTCTGCTGGATCCACACCAGCTATTGTTGAGGCAAGCCTCTCATTCAATGCCATAATCACAACATCAGTTGCTTCCCGCGAGGATTGTGCAGCAATAAACTTTGACATAATATCCTTCCCAGAGTTACCTTTAGAATTGTCGGCAACCTCTGTGAGACGGCGTAACTCTTGGAACATTGGATTCCTTCCCCAGCTTGTCCCAAGAGGATCTAGATCTGGGTCAGTATAAAGTAGCTTGAGACCTATTGTGGTCACCGCATCTTCTGGCCGCAGTAAGGACAGAGCAGCATCACAGTAGTGGTCCATTAGAGCATGAAACTCGGTACGTTGGACAGGAAGATATGTGTTCTGGGAAAGAAGCAACTTTTTCTCATCCTCATGCTCTGCTAAGTATCCATCAGTATCCATTACTCCGAGCTGCAGTGAAACGGCTTTCAGGCCGCGTGAGACCCGGTGCTGAGCTAAAGCGTCCATATATGTGTTTGCCGCGCAATAATTAGCTTGCGTTCTGGCTCCTATAGTACCCTGTACAGAGGAGAGAAGAACAAAAAAGTCCAATGCCTCCGGCAGAAGGGAATGAAGATTCCAACTTCCGGGGACTTTACAGGCAACGGCTTCAATCCATTCTCTGTGATCCATCTTATCAAATACGGCACTCTTGAAAGGTTGTTAGCTGTACTCGATTATTTTAATATCTTGCAGCCGTTGCACTTACTTTTAAGACCATACTAGCTTGTATGCAGCCCCTGACTCGAGGTACAGTCTTGGATAAAGACCCGATAACCTTAGAGAGAGACTGATAGTCGGAAATGTCACATGCTGGCGTGTAGCATTTTGTACCTGTAGTCTCCAGTTCAGCTACCAAATCCTTTGCTGACTCTGTACGTACACCGGATCGTGATAGCAAAATGAGATGCTTTGCTCCTCGCTCCGCCATCCAGCGAGCAATATCGCGGCCGAGACCACCTAGGCCCCCAGATATAATGTAGGAGGCGTCTGAAACGAAGGATGTCTTCTGTTTTGGTTTAAGAATTGCCTATATATGTGACACATCAGAATATTGATCGGAGGAAAGTGACTGAAGAACCGTGCAATATCTTGCTGTACGAACTTGAACCTGGCTCATAGGATCCATTTCTACCACTATCTTTCCACTTGACTGTCCACCTTGCATGAGGCGGAAGGCTTCAACTACTTTCGA
Source organism: Dactylellina sp. 'tibetensis' (assembly GCA_036971435.1). Taxonomy (NCBI): domain Eukaryota; kingdom Fungi; phylum Ascomycota; class Orbiliomycetes; order Orbiliales; family Orbiliaceae; genus Dactylellina; species Dactylellina sp. 'tibetensis'. Next base: position 9,745 of record JAKDFA010000027.1, on the reverse strand, counting down.
AATGCTAAATTTATGTAGAGAGTGCACAGTTCGAAGATTATTTTGTGCAAAGTGGTTTAAGACCTCATTTATTAAAACCGTAACTTGCTTTGGTCTTTTCTGGAACATGTGACCCAGATCAACAGCGTTGAAAGAGCAGTTCTTTTCAAAATGCGACATGGGTAGTCCACTTTGGCCCTGGATGTCTTTCTTCCCGATCTCTACAAAACGGCCGAACGGCGCAATGCTCTCCCAGGAGCTGAATAGCATGTGTCCGGAAAGAGAATTGAAAACCACATCAACACCGCGTCCACTTGTCAGACGCATCACATCTTTGGCAAAGCTAGGATCCCGGCTACTGAATATATGGCTGGGCGGAATGCCATACTGCGTCGCGAGCATTTCGCGTTTCTCCTTTGTGCCGGCCGTCGTGAAAATTGTTGCTCTGAGATATTGAGCGATTTGAATAGCAGCTTGCCCGGTTCCACCGGCGCCAGAATGGATAAGTACTGTTTCACCGGCTGCTAACTGTGCGATATATCGTAATGAGTGCCATGCTGTTGCAAAATTGATGGGAATGGAGGCCGCGTCAACGAATGACAAACATGGTGGGATTATCGAGAAGCTATGAGCCTGGTTACGGAAGAGTGTCCGATATCCATCCGTCGCAAAACCACACACGAGATTACCTGGCACAAGGCCGTGACCTTCACTGTCATGGCCAATACGAGTTACCACACCCGCGATCTCTTGTCCAATACTGTTCTCGTTCAAACCCCCAAGCGCTATCAAGCAATCTTTGAAATTAAGACCGGTTGCCTTGACTTCGACCTCAATTTCATTGTCTTCCAGTGCATTTTCAACAGTTGAGTCTTCGACAAAATGGATTGTGTCAAGCATGCCAGGCGAGCCAACAACAATTTTCACCGGCGTCTTGGTTCCCCATTGGATAGGCGTAGGTGTGAGAACTGACTGTACTGATTGCACTTCCTTTGTGAGATCTGCATCCTCTTCCAATTGAGAGAATTCGATTTCCCCAGCAACCGTCTCTCTCAGAGTCTGTGGTGTATACAGACTGTCACTGTCTGATAACAAAATTTGATAGGCCTGGGAGATTGCCTTCGCCCGGCTCGACACATTTGTGCTTGTGACTGAAAGCGTTGCAAAGTTGGAACAGCTATTCTCTTGGCGGATGACCCGTGACAAGCCGTTGATAATATTCTGAGAGGGGAAATCGGACGAAGCTGCATCGGACGAAGTTTGAATCCACAGAACATGATTCTTAGTATTGACAACCTGTTGTACCATTATAAGTTCATCTTTGCCAAGATCAGCTAGGATGGACGGTCTATCCATGTCCCAAAGGATGATTTTGAGATCAGCCGCGCTGTTAAGCCTTGCTGCCTGCGCTGAATCCACAATTTCGCAGCTGGTTGTCTGTGTCTCCGCTTGTAGTCTTGTTTGCAACGTCTCAACCAACTCAACAACTGCGACAGAGGGGTCGTGCACATGGATCTCAACCAGGCAGGGCTTTCCTCCATTAAGAATACTCTTCTGTTTCCTGGTCATATCCGAGGACACTCTATCAGGAGTACCTCTGTGCCCATCAAGTAGATATGCGAGCGGCTTCCAGCTGTGCTTCCAGCAAGTTTGAAGCTCGTGCGGTTGTACAGATATATCTTCTCCACCAGATACTCTTGACATTTCATACCCCACGATTTGAAGTTTTATCTCATTCTGCGAATCAGTGACAGAGACAGAATGCTCACCACCACGGTACCCATAGAAATCAAGCCAAGTTGTAGCGGACAAGGTGGAGGAGGATGAATGATCCAACCCCGTACTTGAAAGCCATAGTTTTCTCAACTTGGTTGGTATCATCGTAGGAATGGAGTTTTTCGACTCACGGACAACATTGGCAAGAGGAATCTGGAGAAAAGCGTCCAATGTTGCTGGGTGAATAACATGTGTCCGATTTATTGCGCGAGAGCCACGCCGAGTGCTGAATCCATGTCGTTTGTAGGCTTCCACCGAGGCTTTAACTTCTCGTGGAGCTAACCACTCAATTTGATTAACCAGTTGGAATGAAGGTCCATACATATAGCCAGATTCCTTGATTGTACTATAGAATCGGTCACCAGGGAAGCCAGTAGGACCCAGAGAATTACTAGGCTCATGGTGGAAGCTCTCTTGACATGTCTTTTCAAGCTCTGGCCTAATCAATCCCTTGGAGTTCTTCTTCCATTTCCCATCCTCACGTGAGTATACGCTGAATTTAAACCAGGTTCCGGGCTTGTAAGCCCCTTCTCCAAGGATTTGCAACTGAAGTTGTGTCTCTAGATCTTCTGGGCTTTCAGGGATAAGCATTGCTGCTATGAACTCGATGTCCTTAAGGCAAAATGCCGCTGGCACTATATTCAAATGTTCACGGGCATATTGGTTCATTCCTTCAATCGCCATGGCTACCATACCAGCTCCTGGATACAAAACGAAATCGTTGATCTAAGGCTAAAGTTAGTTATATGATTGGATTTTGCAGTTTTGGATGGCAACATACCTTATGGTCTTCAATCCATTCTGATTTAGACCGACTGAGGAAGTTCCGCCAGGTAGCATCGAAGGGTTGCCAATCAGGAGTAGGGCTTCCGAGTAGCTCATTAGGTTTTTGTTCGCGAAATCTTTCGTTCTTACTCCTTTGACTCTCTTTCCAATATGTACGTGAGTGGGCGAATGGATACGCTGGAAGATCAAAAAGTGGGGCCGGCTTCTGAAGATAGGTATCGGCGTTCAGATACGATGCATCGACCTTAAATCCTGCGCATTGAAGGCTGCCAGCAGCTCGAAGGAATGTAGTCAATGCTGAAACGCCTCGAAACAAAGCCGCATCGTATTGTATATCTTGTGCGAACTGGAAGTTTTTCATGATATCTCGAAGGGGTCCCTTTAGAGCACTGTGGGGTCCAACCTCCAAGATATTTGTGATCAAGATACCCTTTCGGTGACGAAGGTCGAGCTTTTTACGTTTTTTTGCAAGGGATGCGAGTTGATCGACCCCACCAAAACTTTTGTTGAAGTTAACTGGGGATACCATATTGGTTACCCAATAATCTAAATCTCGCAAGCGTTCGCTCGAAACTTCTTGTCCATCTAAGTATGATATCATGGCTATGGAGTTGCTATCCTCAAAGCGTGCTTCTAGCAAACCGGCTTGCTGGAAACATTCTTGTGCAGCTGATGACATATGCGGAGAGTGATATGCACAAGAAACCTTGAGCTTACGTGCAAATGCACCCCTTTCATCTAGAATAGATTTCAAGATGTCAATCTGATCCGTATCTCCTGCAACTGTTACACTGGTCGGACTGTTAATGCAGGCGGTATGAAGATCGTCAAAACCTCTGTCCACCAGTTCCTCCAAAACGGGTAAAATATCCATTTCACCGAGACCTACAGCTATCATACTGCCCCTCCTGCTAGGGTCATTCGATGCCACTGCTCCTCCTACGCCTCGGAAATAAGCAACTTTCATTGCACTCCTATGAGAAATTGCACCTTTGCAGTAACTTAAAACCAATTAGATAAGCTCCGTATAAGAAGATGAAGGGGAAAACTTACGCGGCTGCAACTTCACCTGAAGAATGCCCAAGAACAATGGCTGGTTTAATGTTAACTTGCTCTAGTAGATCTACAAGGGCGATTTGGAGAGCACTGCTCAGTGGTTGACTTATATCTGGATCGTTTACTCGAGATTGTGAAATGTCTTTGCTGAGTTCAACTACAAGATTGTCAATTATATATATATCTTCAATTTTTGATACCTGCTCAGTTTACCTTCTAAATCCCAAGGACAGCCGAGGTCAGTAAGGTATTCTGCCGAGAGGTGGATGCTGTGAGCAAATACGGGATATCGCATAAGTTCGACACCCATTCTTGCCCACTGAGAACCTTGTCCGGTGAATACAAAGGCGAGACGAGGGTTTGCAAAAGGGCGTCTGGGCGCAGATAATTCAGTGCTAATGGAACCGAGTGATTGCAACGAATCTACCAGTGTGTATGATTTCCAGGCCAAAGCGCTGCGATGTTTTTCTAGAGTAAATGCTAGGCTTTGGCAAATCGCGGCAGTCGTTTTTGAATCGTAAACCGAGTTTGAGAAATGCTCGTCGTACAATTTTCCAAGCCGTTTTACCCCATCACGGTCCGCTGCAGATAACTGTAAGATATACGGCCTGGACTCTGGCGATTGCTGGTCTACAGTTTCGTTCTCAACAGCTATATTCTTTGTCGACTCCCCGTTTGGCATGAGAGGCAACTTTTTGGTGTTATGATTGGCCTTAACCCCGAGCTCAGCTAGGAAGTGGTATGCGTCATCTAATACGACATGCGCATTCGTTCCACCAAACCCAAAAGAGTTGATCGATGCCCGACGTAGGCCTTGGCTCGGCCAAGGGGTTGCTTTTACTGGATACTAATTCAAATTAAGATGGTTCAGACTAATATGTAAATCCGGTTCTCGTACCTTCAGTCTGTAGTACTTATGATCAATAGATGGATTGAGGTCGACGAGGTCAGCGATTGGTGGTATAATTCCATGCTCGAGGACGAGTATTGTTTTGATGATGCCTGCCATCCCAGCTGCCGCCTCCATATGTCCTAAGTTGGCTTTACTTGCGCCGCTGGATTGTGGTAAATGGAAAGCTCGATCAACAGTTTATCACTTATTGTGTCAATGGGCAGTTCGATACACTTACATATAGAGTGGATCTTCCAAGTTACGTGTGCTACGGAATGCAGCCCCAATCGCATGCGATTCAATAGGATCTCCAAGAATAGTACCGGTCCCGTGGGCCTCACAATAGCGAGTCGGCTCCATTGATAACCCAGCTTTACTGTACGTTTCTTTGATTAAAGCCAGCTGAGACTCTTCGCTTGGTTGCGTAATACCAGGCGTCCGCCCATCTGAATTGCTACCTGAAGAACGGATCACGGCTCGAATAGTGTTGTTATCTCTGATAGCATCTGAAAGGCGTTTGATCAAGATGACTCCGAATCCCTCTGCGCGAGCGTATCCGTTTGCTCGGGAGTCGAAGCTATGGCAACGATTATCTGGGGAAAGAAACCCCATATTGTCCAAATAGACATAGAAATCTGGCGAATGCATCAAACTGGTTCCTGCAACAAGACCCTACACTGACTCAGAATAGAACAAACCAGGTAAACTAATAGACTTACCATATCGGTATCGCCACTTCTAAGGAGCTGGCATGCTAAATCTAAGGCGACTAAGCTGCTCGAGCAAGCGGTTTCCACCGCAAGGCTTGGGCCTTTCAGATTGAAGAACCAGCTCACTCGGTTTGCTAGTATGCTTAACTCTGTCCCAGTAGCTGAGTACTTTGCCGCGGTCTCGGGGTCTTTTGCACTTGCAAGCCTATAGTCTTGGGAAAGGCACCCAACATGAACGGAGGTTCTACTGCCGTTGACTCGATTAAGAGTTATACCAGCTAGAAGATGCATAAGTAATCTGCATAAGACCTAAGATTGGAGCTGACCTACCATTTTCCAAACAGTGATAAGAAGTTTCGAGCAGTATTCGTTGTTGGGGATCCATAGCTATAGCCTCTTCTGCTGTTATTGAAAAAAACGGAGCATCAAACGCGGCAATGTCGCCGTCAATAAAATAACCCTTAGGTTTCTCATTCTTTGTCATGGAAAGTAACCGTTAGCTTTTCTAGTTCCAACTTGAGTTTGATACAAGTAAATTTGAGTATCATGACGACTTACACTATCGCTGGCATTAATATCACAGAAGGATTGTAGATTGAGTCTATCCTTAGGTATATCTGCCAGACCGCTTTCCCCATTCAGCATCATTTTCCAGAGATACTCTGGGGTGTTAACTCCAGAAGGGAATCTGAATGAAAAACCAACAATGGCAAGCGGCTCTGACGCCGCAGCCTGCCTTCCATTTGATTCGATGAGCATATTGAAGGTTTCGGGAGGAACAAGTCCTAGTCAAAATCGGACTGTAAATATGATTGGGACGAAAGCCTTGAAAGATATACACGAGATGTGCTGATAGCCTTTAATACGTATGCCTTTCTATGAGGATGCAATAAATCATGAGTAGGGGCTAGCTTCCTATTTACGATATCAGCGAAGAGACTTCGAGTAATTAATCCACTGCTGTGATTCATGAGATAAGTTTAAATGTTTTGGATCAACTCTGCGTTAGTTGTGTGCCGACGTGAATAATGCCGGGTTACTACGGATAGGCTATCGGAGAAGTTTGACACCGAGTATCTACATAGCTAGTGGCACGGCGATTGAGAACTCTATTGATTACGGTCGGCAGTTAAAAATTACGAACTAAACCAAACGAATAAAAATATCTAAAAATGAGAGCAGTATTTGGTTGAAGTGGCAAAAAGAGAAATTCTATCCCTGGAAGGTCACCGACCGTCCATATAATATGACCGTATGTGCTTAGTTATGGTACGCCAGAGCCACATGTAGCTAAGACAAATGAGTTCCAGGTAGGGGGCAATTCATTTTAAGGACAAGCAAAAACTACTAAGCAGTCGGAGCATTTCATACAAGCGATTTCGAACACAGTTCAGATAAGACGTTTTTGCACTTCTTCCGCTAATGGATTTATCTCGATCTTGGTCGGCTCTTTCACCTGCTTTTCCGGGAACGCCGACTCAATCCGCCGATTGTCGAGATGAATTGTCATTTTTACCAAACATGGGGAGTGATTAAATTGACAACCTGAGCAGAATATTTTGAAAATGAACGTTTTTATTTGCACAATAATTCACGAACTCCACAGATTATTTTCTCAAATACAACCTATAGCCCAAACCAACGTTCAAGATGCGTTTCCTGTGCCTCCATGGAATTGGAACCAACAGTATGGTACGGTAGTGGCTTAACTTTCGTCTTTTGTGAAACTTATTAATGGATTTACTAATCAAAAGATAGGTCCTTGAAACCCAGACAGGTATCTTTAGCATCGAATCCTTCAAATTTGAACATTTCTAACTGAAATTCAGCCGCAATACGGGCCGAGCTTGGCGAAGGACATACGTACGACTTTGTAGAGGGAACTATAGCCTGGCCAAAAGCTCCAGGTAAAGAATTTTCCACTGCTGTCGCTTATGAAAGTACTAACCTTCATATCTGATTAATTCTTTGCAGAACTTGGAGATTTATTCATGGATGAGGACGAATACTTCGCATACTATGATCCTGCTGATGCGGCGAGTATGTATAAAGCTATAACTTCTTTGCAAAAGTACATTGAGGTTGAAGGGCCTTTTGATGGCCTTATTGCATTTTCCCACGGAGCAGCACTAGCGTCGAGCTTTCTACTTGGCCAGGAAGGTAAAGGGCCGAATCCGTTCAAATGCGCAATATTCCTAGCAGCAGGTGTTCCATTTGTTTTGGATGCTCTTCGGAGAAATGAATTGCTGCTGTTAGGCAAAGGTTTCAAGTCGCAGATATGTATCCCAACAGCTCATGTATTTGCGACCAATGATCCATGGCATTCGATGGGAAGTGCGGTGATAGAGTCTCTTTGCGTTCCGCAAGTCCGCCACGTGTATGTTCATAACGAGGGCCATACAGTTCCTGGTCGAAGATCGCCTGAAGCATTGCAAGCAGCCGTGAACGTCATTCGCCGAACCCTCTGGGAAGTGGAAGCTGCATAGGGGTCTTCAGATTCGCTTACTGTCGGTTAATTATTTTTACTCCCACATCTTGACGCCTAGTTGTGAAGAATAGTGCTTGTGAGTCATTAGTTTGATCAAAAGGTGCGGGGAGTTATAAAAGGATAGTATCATATGGGTATCAATATCAATATGCTATAGTATAGAAACAATAAGATTGATATCTCAAAAGAGTTTGATTCCTGCCCAGGCCCTCGTAGTTCACAAAGGATATAATGAAAATATTACGTTAAACGCAATAAGTGTGATACCGTACAAAGCTGCACACAGGCTGCATTAACTTGGGAATATATTCTGGATCCGTGGATATATCTAGAGGCCTCCGCGGCAATGATCCGAGGCCTAGCTAAACAAATAACCCCCAGCGCCCTTTTTCCCCTGTCCAAATATGTATATAGCTACTGCACCGAGCAAGCGGGTAAAGAGCTGAGGATCTACTACTCAATAACTAAGCCCTCCATATAGTAATGTGTACCGCGAGTTCGTCTCGTCTTCAAGAGGTGATCGCACGAACACTCTGTGATAGGCTTTTTCGGCTAGATTACAGATGGCCTTCTAGGTCGTAGCTCAGAGAAACTCAAGAGAACAACCGATGGTATGGAGTATACTGGATTGATAGATGAATCGAAGGCAAGGCAGGTCAGGCATTTGTGACGGCGGTTTAGACCTTAAACTGAACTACTTACCTACCGAAAGCTAGTCCAACGGCGGTTCAAGAAATCTGATGAAGGCATAAACCGAGAGTTTAAGTCCACTCGTTTGATGTTTACTACAATTAATACCATTTTGCCTATATATTAGAAGAACCTAAAGGCTTTTGGGTATGGCTTAAATAACACAGGAAAAACTGGCTCATTTCGAGGAGTTCGCCGATCTTGGCAAGGAATTTGTATCATTTTTTTTCTCCGAATCACCGGTATCGATCCTATTAATATGCAAAATTCACCGGCAATTTTATATATTACGCCAAAAATCCGTTCGTAACCGGAGTTTCAGGTAAAAGGAATACATGAGTCACTGTATCTCTCAATAGTTTAATAAAAATACGACTGAGACTAATAGTAGAAAAGTTATTGAACGATTATGCGGGCCATAGAATAAACGCATCAAACAACACATTTTACCTATCAATTATAAGTTGTTGAAGTGAGGTAATCACCTTTTAAATTAGTGTAAACTAAATATATTGGCTTGGTAAAAAGAATAGTACTTATCTACCAAGTATAATTTCTGGAATTCAGTACTGAGGTGTGCCTACCAGTTATCCTGGGTGGGTGTCAATGCAGTTGTATAATTACAAAATTAACTAATTCATAATTTATAAATTACTTATAAACATATCTAGTGTTTTTAGTGTTGTTGGTGGTATAGTAAAAATCCACCCCACCCCATCCTATATTACGTTGTAGAGTGGGATAAGATGGGGTAATACTTTTTGGTATATAAAATAATATAGTAAATTAATTTTTTGAAAATATCTTAGTAATATAGTAAATAAGGTGATTTATAATCTTCTTAATTTAATAATAAATAAAGTAGATTATAGGAATAATGATTATAATAAACATCAAGAAAAAAACATAGTTCCATCAGGCTCCATTCTACCTATTTAAATAATATTATAGTTAGATGGATAGAAAAGAATTTTATTTTTATAATAAAAGTTTTCTATAAAATAAAAAGGCTTTTATCTTATAAAGCTTCTTCTATCCTATAGAAATTATATATAGAATTATATCAAAAAAATATAAATTCATTATTATATATCTAAAAAATAGATTTCTATTTTATATTTATTTTAATATTTATATATTTATAAATTTTATAATCTTATTAATAAATATATAGCTTTAATAGCTAATTTTATTTATAAAAAACTCTATATAAATTATTATAAAATATATATAAATAATAAGAAAAATAATAAAAAAAATACTATTCTAAATTAAAATTTATATAAGAAAAAAAAGGGTAATAATTATTTATAACTCTATATAAACTTTTATTATTTTAATAAGAATTAGTTTTTTTTATTTAAGATT
>JAKDFA010000026.1:0-11525 GCA_036971435.1 Dactylellina sp. 'tibetensis' | reverse complement strand
AAGATATAAAATATTTAAAATTGGTTTTATATATTTTTAAAAATTTGATTAATATAAAATAAGTAATTAATATAAAAAGTAAAATATATAAAAATATTTATATATTAGATAATTTAAATAAATATCAATTTTTTGGAAATTAATGGCTTTTTAAAAATATTTATAAAAATTATAATTTAAAATTTTAATAATAAATCTTATTTTTTTTATTTAATTATTAAGATATTTGCGTATAGTTTTCTAGAATATTTAAAATTTTAAATAAACTATAAATCTTTAATATTAATTAAAATAATTAATTTTTTTATATTTATATAGTAAGAATTATATTAACTTATAAAATATAAGAAATAAAATCTGGTTTATAAATATTGTTAATAAATATATTTAATTTTGTAAAATTATAAATTAATTTATAATATTTTTTTAATTATAAAACTTTATGTTACACCTGCCTCTTATTTTAAATCTATTGGTATAAGGTTCAACTAATTTCACTTTAAACTTTCTATCTCTTAGTCTAATTACTTGGGTCTTAAAACGAGAAAATATGTAGTTACAAAAGTAACCAAACTAATTGGTATGAGAATGTAATAATAGAATAAGATATGGGTAAGCAAGTATTGTATTGTGTAAATAAATTGATTGATAAAAATTCTAAATTTTTATTAGTTTTAATAATAACCTTTATATAATATAAGGATAGCATACATTGTTCTTGATGAAAAAATAACTACCTTATTCCTTTTCATATATTAAGCTAAATAACTATCCTAGCCTTCTAACTTAAAAATTAAATAACTATTTTAACCTTCTAGCCATATATTATCTTATCTTTCATTTTCCTCATCTAATAATTATATACTAAATTTTTCTATCAATTTTTCTACATCCTTTTTACGAAGTAAATACTTAAATTCTTAATATTATTTCTTCTAAGCTTCTGAGTGCAAACATCCTACATTATATTATAATCCTATCTTTTCCCAAACAAGCATAAACGTTTTAGTTTTGTAGGCACTGGGATATAAAAAATATTATAGAGTGTAAAAACTAAGGTATCCCCAATATTCGACCCTGGGAGGTATTTATAACACTATCTCCCTTTTCTAAGGGAATTTCTTGTAAGAGAATTTCTCCAATAATTTTATCATATAAAGAATTAAAAGTATAATAGTATTAAATAAATTTATACAAAAAATATTTTTAAAAAGTATTTTCATACAAAATTCTAGATATAAAGATTTTATTTATAAAGGATTATTTGTGTAAATAAATATTTCATAAAAAAATATAGAATATGGGGTCTTCTTTTTATAGAAGTGTTATTCTTATATAAGAATCACAATTATATAATCAAACAAAATATAAATAAAATTATAATTATTGGAGAATCAGAAATTAAACTTTATTTTATAAATATTCTTCCTTGTTATATACATAAGTAATTAATATATCAAATAAGTTCAAATAAAGTAACTAAACAAAACTCCTTCTTAAAAAAAGCTTACAATAAAAGAAAGAAAAAAAAACATCTTACTAAAATCATAGATATTAAAGAATTTGGGTGTTTTGTAGAAAGTCCTTATCAATACTATAAGGATAACAGTTTTTCATACAAAATTATGGAAACAAAAAAATATTTAATTTACACTCATAATAGTAAAAATTAGTGCAATACCATTTCTGATAAATATTTTAATCGTTTTAAATTTCTTAGGTATGTGGTATTGATCTTATTTTGTAGTAAAGCAGATTAGTAATCTTCGTCGTAAGAAGGTCGCAAAATTAAAAAAGCTAAAATCTTCCTTAGCGAAGACTCTTTCCAAAGCCAATGGATTATAGAATAAAATTATTCAAAAAAAAAAAGAATTAAAAATTATTGTAGAGAAACATCTAGAAAGTGTTAAGCATAAAAATACCATTTCTCAACTTAAAGATATAAAATTTAAAATTTCTATTAAAAATTCTAATATAATAAAGGAACCTATCCATCAATTTCATCTTAATAAACTTTCCTAATTCTATTTTCTTAATACCAAGAATCTCATAAAGATTCCTAATATAGAGAATATACTAACAAAGTATTAGAATATTAAAATTTTTTTAGTTTTTTTTGGGTATATATTTTATTTCTTATTTTATCGTTATTTTTATATCTTTAACTTTTTCAAAATAGATTTTTATTATTATTATAAAGTGCGCGTTTCTTAGGCTTCTAGCTTAACTCCTATTATTTATGAAATAATAATTTATATTTAAATTCTTCAAGTATTTCGTCGCTTTTATTTGAATCCTTAATAAGTAAAGTGGTTGGAGAAGGAAATTAATCTATAAAAAACTAAAAAAAAGTATTTGGATAAGTTCTAGTATAAATTTTTATTAGCTCGTTGTATTTATAAATTTTAGCTATAAAATTAATTTCCTATTTTAAATTTATTTATTCTTAGAATATTTGTTAAATTTTCTTAAATCGTTTTTTTTTCCTTCTTAGTTATACAATACCCTATTAAACAAATATCTTATTTAATTGAAGGTAGTTTTAAATAATTTTTAGTAAAATATTCCCCTTTAGGACCTAAAAATCGTCTTTTAAATTATAAGGGTCGAACTATTTTACCAAATATTCTTTTTTATTATTTAATCTGTTAAGTATCTTTTTAACGTTATATTCGGTATAATCATTAAGTTTGATTTTATTTTTATTAGAGTCTTCCTGTAGGCCTTTAAGAACTAATTTCAAAATAGAAATATAGAATATTCTATAAATTTATATTAGTTTTAATAAATTTAATTTAAAGATATTAAATTCTAATTTCTCTATAACTATATAAGGTCTTAATTTTTAATAGTTAAGTTTTTTATTAAATTATTTAATTTTGATGTTTTTTGTAAACAGATATACTTTATCTCCCTTTTCTAAAAAAGATAATAGAAAATAGTTTTGGTTATAGTAATAAGTCATTCATAAATTTATAAATTTGATATCTTTTTAAAGGGAAGTATATAAAATTTATATACTTTTCACATATTTTTTAATTTTAAATACTAATTTTTTAATTAAAATAAATAATAATATTGCTTTTAGATTTTAACTTATTAACACTTCGTATAATATAAATTTGGTAACTAAATATTAAAAAATATTATAAATAAATTCCGCATATAATAATAATGATATTTAATTATTTTAAGTATAGTTAATAAAGCTCTTGAGGTAAATTTCAATAATCTAAATTATTTATTTTAATTATTTATCGATTTGGGCGTGTCTTTTAGTAGCTATATTAAATTTAGTACTTATTTAATTTATTCTAAAGTTCCAAAATTTATTATTAAATAGTAAATCTCTATCACAAATATATTTATATTAAATATTATATTTTATAAAAATATATTTAATATAAATAAAATTAAATTCTTTAGTTTTTTATATATCGTTCTATAGTATTAAAATAACAGTTTTCGAGAATTTATTTATAATAACAAAAGTTTCATTATAAATTTAATTAATAAAAAAATCTTTTAATTTAAAAAATTTTTACATAAAGTCATAAATTATAATTTAAAAAAATATGTTTAATACATTGTAAGATTATAATTAGCTATATAATTTTATTCTAAAAGATTTATTCCTTTAGTATATATTATAAATATTTATATATATTTTAATATATTATCTTATAAAAAATTAAAAATATATTTTATACAAAAATTCTTACGTTTTATTAATTTTTAAATATCCATAGATTTCATTATCATAATATTAAGTAATAAATTTTTATTATAATTTAATTAAAAATATATAATATAAATCTTAAAACAAAAAATAATTATTTTTTAATATCCAATTAATTAATAATTCGTTAATTTCAAAGATTTTTTTTGAAAAAAAATTTATATTATAGCTTTCCTTTAATTTATTTACAAATTAAAGTATCACTTTATAAATAATAAAATTTAAAGTTTTGTTGATTATAATAAAGTTTTAGTTTTTTATAAAAATAATTTTTTTATTAAATTCAATTCCTTCTAATAAATCTAGTTTTTTATTTATAACATCTATTATAACGTTTTCTTTTTTTTTAAAATATAAAATTTTTATATTATATTTGTTAAGAATTTCCCACCATCTAACTTATCTCCTATTAAATTCTTTTATAATTATAAAAAAGGTAAAATTTTTATAATTTATATATATAATAAATAATTCTTTAATTTAAAAATAAATTCTTTATTTCTTATAAACTTCTATAATCGTTATTAATTCTTAATTGTAAATAAAATATCATTATTTAATTATATCAAATTTATAAAATAAATAAGCAACTAGATATTATTTTTTATTTAAATATTATTGTAATAGGGTAGCTCCTAAAGCTGCTCTTAAAATATCCATTTCCATCTTAGTAGGTAAATCTAAATCATATAATTAAAATATAAATATAGAAATAAAGGCTTCCTTCAATACTTTAAAAACTTTTTTTTTAATATTATTTATATTAAATTTAATAACTTTCTTTGTTAATTTTGTTAAAACGTAAGTAAATATTTTATACTTTTTAATAAATCTTTGATAGTAGTTGTATAGTCCGAGAAATGATTATATTTTTTTAAAATTTTTAAAGATAAATTATTCTTAAATTGCTTAAATTTTCTTAAAATCTATTTTAATTTTATTTATAGTAATTATTATTCCTAAAAATTTAGTTTCAATAATATTAATTTCTATTTTCTCTAATTTTACTTTTAATTAATATTTTGCGAATATCCTTAAAACTAATTAAATATAATTCCGGTATTCTACTTCATTTTTACTATATATTAAGATATTATTTAAGTAGGTGATATAAAATATATCTAAGTAATCTTTTAAGATTTAATTAATAAATATTTAGAAAATTACTAAAATATTAATAAATCTAAAAAGTATAATTCTATATTCAAATAATTTATAACAACATTTAAAAACTATTTTCTAAATATTAAATTTTTTAATAGGAATTTAATAAAACACTTCTTTAATATTAATTTTAATAAATATTATTACTCCTTAAAGTTGGTTCAATAATTCTTTAATTTATCTAAGAAGTTTTCAATTTTTAATAATTATATTATTAAGTATTTAATAATTAATATAAATTTTAAATTTTTCGTTTTTTTTTAGTATGAACAAAATTAAATATTTTATTAATAATTTCAAAAATTTAATATAACCAATTTATAAATTTTTTTTTATATATTCTTAAAGTGCTTTGAGTTTTTATTACATACAAAAATATAAAACCATATATCTTAAGTTCTTTTTTTTCTTTAAGTTTATAGAATATTTAATTCTTAAAAAGGGAATTTGATTTCCAAATTTATAAAAGTAAAAGACTTTTTGGGTTTTTTTTTTAATCCAATCCAATATTCCTTTAATAAGTTTATTTAATTCTTTTACTTTTAAAATAAATTTTTAAATAAAATTTAGTTTATTCTTCTTCCTATTCCTAATTTCCTTATAAAATAGATATTATGTTAGGTTCAAATATTTTTTTATTTTTAAATCCAATTTTTATTTTATTATTTTAATATTTCCTATATTTTTTATTTTTCTACACAAACATTATAAGAATATAATTTTTTAATCAACTTAATTTATATCAAAGTTATATTATTCTAATTATAATAAGCCTAAAACAATAATTTTAATACTCCTTAATAAGAATATAATATCTATAATAATTTCTTTAAAATATTTGTTAATAAGTATTGTAAATTTTATCTTGTACATAACTATTAAAAGAAATTATTTATTAAAAGCGCTAATATTGTAAAATCATTATTTTTTAAATTTTAATAAATTTCTTTATAATATAAAAAATTCAAGAGTATATAATTCTTTTATTCCTAAATTTAAAAATACCTACTCCAAAATTTCGTTAATAATAAATATAAGGAAAAAATATTTTTTAATTATTATAATTTATAAATTTTTAAATAATTTTTTATTTAAAAAATTAATATTAAAACTTTCAAATTATTTTACAACCTAAAGTATATTTAATTTAAATCCCAATCTTTGTATATATCATTTTCATCGTCCCTAGTATAAAATTATTCAATTTCCATTTCCCCAAAAATTTCCTCAAAAATTTATTTTATAGTTACAACTCATAATTATTCCGCAAGTCAAACTACTTAACAATCTTTTCTATAAAATTTTTTAAAATAATTTTTGATTTTTAAACGACAAGTTTAATATGTATAAATTATATCAAATTACATTTTTGGTTTATTATTTTAAATTTCGAATTATCAATACACGTTAACATTAATAATATAATATTTTTTCTACTTAATTCTTTAAGCGCTAATAAGTTTATTCTTATTACTATATAAATTTCTAAAATAAATATATTAAAAGTAAAGATTATCAAAAAAATATCTATAATTATACTAAAATATTAAAGACTTATAGTTATATTCTAAGTATCTAAAAAATAAGTTAGCCATAGTATTTTGCAACATCTTCACATAACAATATCAAATATAGAGTTTAAATTCTTCCCATCATAGCATCCATAATAAATTATCTAGACAATATCCGTAGATTCAACCAACATAATTATTCTTAAGCCTTTAAATTTTTAATTCAATTTCCAAAGCATCACAATTTCCAGTACAGATAACCCATTCATATACGCAAAATATACATAATTATAAAAAATCATAAAACTAATACCCCAAATCTATACTATCACATTCCATACACCTTCCATTATAAGCTAATACAGCTCCATAAATTATAATTTCAATTATTTTCATAAATCAATCTTCGTCATCAATATATCTTCTAAATCTTTCATAATCTTCTATAAATAATTTTTTATAATATATACCATAAGTAATATACATAACAACAACTTCATTATTATTTCCTTTTATTCAAAAATCTTGCGCCATATTAAATCCACAAGCCATATTTCTAACTTTTTAATTACATTTTTTATAAAAGAAGTTAAAGTAATTTTCAAATAATTAAGCAAATTATTCATAATTTAAACTATTTTATTTATAATCAAAGCAAATCTCATCATATAATACAACAAATTCATTCATCTAAGATTTGCCGTCTTCCTCTACTACGCACATATAGTATCAATAAAATATCCTAAATAGCCAATCTTCTTTATTTCTATAAAAATAACATCGTTTTATTCTGTATAGAAGTTTACACATCTTAAGCCAATTACGCTAATTTTTATATTTCATTTATTCCAATTATACCTTAAATCTTCTTTATTTTTCATATTATTTCCTTTTATATTCTTTAATAAGTGCTTCTTATTCTTCCTAAATAAAATTATTAAACAAATATTATTTAAAAATTAGGATTTAATAAAATTATCTTAAATTAGTATAACATTATTTAATAAAATCCTTAAATTATTATAGCTCCTTTTCAATCATATATAATTAATATTAAAAATACTCCTAAATTAGATATCAACATATTTATCATTCTTATTCCTAGCTAAGTTTAAATTTATAGAAGATAATAAAAAATATAAAATTCTAATCATCTTTTAAAATATTATTCAAAAAATATATTATTTAAAAAAAAGCCAAATTATTCTCAGAAGATAATACCTTAAATCCCTAAATTTTATTATATAATATAACATAATATATCAGTTCATTATAATAAGTACATCAAAATTCTTTTCATAAACAAATTATAAAATCAATAATCTTCTTTTTCTTAAAAATTAATTTTTTATAGATTATTCCTTAATTATTATATTATTGCCATAATTATCCTTAAATATCACAATAATAAAATAAATATCCCAAAACTATATTTTTCTAAATCCATTACCATTTATTAAATTCAAATTAAGCTATTCTAATAACAAAATCTTCATTTTTTAAAAATATATCTAAAAAAGTAAAAATATTATCTATGTAAAAAATAATTATAACTTCTTTTTCTACTAATTCTTCTTTTTCTAAAATTATTATAACCTTATCAAATAAAATTTCTAATAACAAATTTATTCTTTCAAGGGCGTTAAAAACCTTCTTTTTTTTTTTATATTATTATTATAGTTTTTTGCCTTTAGTATCTGTTTTTTAAATTTTTTTAAAACTACAATAAAAACAAGCAATATACCTTATTTTACTATAATTATAATATTTGAATAAATTAAATTTATTAGATTTTAGCCTATTATTAAAATTATTATATTAAATTAAATTAAAGTCTATAAATACTAATCTATAAATTTTATTAAGAATAAAACATCCACCAATTTTTATTTAATTTTTTTTAAATAATTAAAAATTATTTTTTTTATTAAACTTATTTCTTTAGTTTTCTTTATTAAATTTTCCTTAATAAAAAATTCATTTCCTATTAATTTAAAAAATAATATCATCCAACTGGATAATATAACTTTTTATATTATTATAACTCAGCTTATCTTTAACTACTTTTATTTTTTCGATTTTGACTTAAAGATAGAGCTTAAATCTTTTTTTCACATAATAAAATTTGATATTTTTATCATAAATAATAAGAATAATATATTGTTTAAAAATAACAAAATAGTTTTTGGCGGAGCTAGTTTATTTAAATTCCTATATTTTACGCAAGGCTTCTTTAATTTTATCCTTATATTTAAAAACTATTTTAAGGAATTTAATAAAATTATCTTATTTTGTTAGAATTTTAATAATATTCTTATCAATCTCATCTCCTTTAACATTATATATGTTTTAATAAACACTATAAATATTTACAATACTCCCATCAAGATAAATAAAGATGTATTATATAGTATATTTATCTTCAAAAAAGCTTTTAATATAAAAAAAACAATACTCATTTACCTATCAAATAAATTAATCAAATTTTTTTACTTGTTTATTAAATTTTATTAAATCTATTAGTTTTAATAACTTATAAGTCTTATTAGTAACAAAATCATTTTCTTCCTTAAAATTATTACCCTCTGTAGAACTTTTGTTAAGGTTTTTAATATTTGGTTAATTAGCTAGGATTTATCCAGCTTAATGTTTTAATAATATAATTCCATCAATACCTCTTAAATTATTTATATTAATATCTAATAAAACAACGCTGGTGTTTATATTTACGGCTATAAATACTAATTCATCAATAATTAAGCTTAAATTTTTTAAATATCTATTAAAAAATTTATTAATGTTGTTATAATCTAATAATATTTCTATTAATTCAAAATCTTATTTTAATATAACTTATATTTATACTATCTAATATCCAGTTTCAATTATATCATTATAATTATAATTATATATTACTATTTTAAATATTAGTTCTAAAAATTCATAAACTACTTCTCTAATTTTTTAATTATATCTTAAAATTTAAATATTAGTATTAAAGTAATTATCTTTCTAAAATACTAAACATTAATACAAGTTAAGAAATAAGTCTTCCCCATCCTCAATTAATTCTACGTCAAATACTCTATAGTTTTTGAATCTTCCTAATACAAAATATAATATGATCTTTTCAAAAGTAAATGTTTTTAATATACATATAAGCTTTTTGTCAAATTAAATTGAATCAATCAAAATATTACACCTGCTTTTTATCCCAAATCCACTAATACAAGGTTCAATTAATTTTATTTTAAACTTTTTATTTCTTAGTCTAATTACTCGGGTCTTAGAATAAAAAAATATATAGTTATAAGAATAACCAAACTAATTGGTATGAGAATATAACAACAAAATAAAATATAAATAAGTAAATATCATATTATATAAGTAAATTAATTAATAAAGATTTTAAATCTTTATCAATTCTAATAATAACCTTTATATAATATAAAAATAGTATATATTATTCTTAATAAAAGAATAACTATTTTATTCCTTTTTATATATTAAGTTAAATAGTTATTTTAGCTTTCTAGCCCAGAAATTAAATAACTATTCTAATCTTTTAACTATATATTATCTTATCTTTCATTTTCCTTATTTAATAATTATATACTAAATTTTTTTATTAATTTTTTTGTATCTTTTTTACGAAATAGATGTTTAAGTTCTTAATATTATTTTTTTTGGGTTTCTGAGTATAAGCATCCTACGTTATATTATAATCCTATTTTTTCTTAAGCAAGCGTAAATGTCCCAATTCTATAAATACTAAGATGTAAGAAATGTTATAAAGCGTAAAAACTAAGGTATCCCCAGTATTCAGCCCTGAGAGGCACCTGTAACACTTTAATTTCCATATTATTATTTATATTTAAAAAATTATTAAAATTATTAATATAGGATTAATAATCTTATATAAAATATTTAATAATTAAATTAAAATTTTAGAAGGTTGATATAAATATAATATAAACTAGATAAATTCTTCAAATAAAATTAAAAATATTAATATATTTTATATAATTAATAATTTATCTATATAAATAAAAATAATAATATAAAAATATAATTTAAAAATTAGTTTCAATAACTTAATTTAATATTCTTAATAGAAAAATAAATTATTTAAGTTTTTTTATTATTAGAGAAATTTTTAAAATAAATTATATTAAATATATAAAAAATTAATATAATTTATTAATATAATTTCTTATTATTAATATTACTAATTAGAAATCTATAATTTTATATATTATCTTTCTCTTATTTTATTAAATTCTTTTTAAAAAATAAAATATATCTTAAACGCATACGAATATTACTATAGAAGATATATAATAATCTTAATTAAATTTTTATAAAAATATATAAATCCTAGATAATTTTAAATTTTAAAATTAAAAATATTTTATTTAAAAGAATCTATTTTTAAATTTTTATTTATAATTTTGATTTATTATTATAGATTATATATAAAGTTTATAATCTTTTTATTAATTTTACTTAAACTTATTCTTATTTAATTATTAAAATATATATTAATAATAAATTGTAAAATATTATTTTTAATAAATTATTTTATTAGTTTAAATTCCTTTTATTTATAAAAAAAAACTAAAGATTTTCTTTTAAATGGGTAATATTAGGGTTAATAAAAGTTCTATATAAATTTTTAATATTTAAAAATTATTAAATTACTTTTAAAATAAATAACTT
This sequence comes from Dactylellina sp. 'tibetensis', assembly GCA_036971435.1. Lineage (NCBI taxonomy): Eukaryota > Fungi > Ascomycota > Orbiliomycetes > Orbiliales > Orbiliaceae > Dactylellina > Dactylellina sp. 'tibetensis'. The sequence continues at coordinate 392 of JAKDFA010000026.1, read as the reverse complement.
AATTTTATTAAATTATTAAGTATTAATAATTTTTAATATTTTATTATTTTATATAAAATTTATCTTTAATAATAAATTTAATTTATTTAGAACCTTTTTAAACTTATATAAATTATTAGTTATTTTACTTAATCTTATAATAACTTTATTTTATATTAAAATAAAAAGTATTAAAAAATATTCTTATTTAAAATATTTTTTAAACTATTTTTATAATTTAAAAAGTATATATGGGTATATATATTTAAATAAACTACTTTTTATTTATATAAGATTTTTAAAATTAAAAAATATATTTTTATTAGTTTGGGGTAAAGAAATTTAGATATAAAATTAAAATAAAATTATAAATATAAAATATTAATTAATTAGTTAGTAACTTATATTAAATT
>JAKDFA010000025.1:3312-21023 GCA_036971435.1 Dactylellina sp. 'tibetensis' | reverse complement strand
TATTAATTTTAATAATAGTTTTTATATAATATAAGGATAATATATTTTATTCTTCTATATATTAAATTAAATAGCTATCTTAATTTTTTAATTATATATTAAGTTAGATAGTTATTTTAATTTTTTAACTATATATTAAATTAAATGGTTATTTTAATTTTTTAATTATATATTAGGTTAGATGGTTATTTTAATTTCTTAACTATATATTATTTTAGCTTTTATTTTTCTTATTTAATAATTATATTTTAAATTTTTTTATTAAATTTATCTACATTTTTTTTATAAAATAGATATTTAAATTTTTAATATTATTTCTTCCGGATTTCTAAATATAAATATCTTATATTATATTCTGATTTAGGCTTTCCTTAAACAAACGTAGATATCCTAGTTCTATAGATATTAGGATATGAGAAATGTTATAGAGTATCAGGGCTAAGATATCCCCGGTATTCGACCCTAGGAGGCGTCTATAACACTTTAATAAAGAAATTTTCTAAAATATAATTATAATTTAATATTATATTAAAATGATTTATAAATTTATTTCTTTATATAAAGAAGTTTATATTTATTTTATCTAAAGATTTAATATTATTAAATTTAAATATATAATTACTAGATCCTGATATTTTTAAAGATAGATTATATATATTAGTTAAAATAGATAATTATATAATTTCTTAAAAAAAAAATAATTAAATTTTAATAATTAGATCAGTAGTTTATAAAGATCATTAATATTAATAATATATAGTAATATAGATATATTTAATTAATTATATAAAGTATAATTATATATTTTATTTATTTTTATAAGGTAGCTTAGTCAGTTACTCCTGAGTAGCATATGATCTAGCTAGGTTGCTTATATATTGTCTATCAACAACATAAATATATCTGAAATTTATTAAAACTATATTTCTATATATTAAATTAGTACAATTAATATATATATATATTAATATAGTATAGGAGATAATATAAATTATAAAGATATCAATAAAATAAGATATAGAATAATAAATATATTATAATATTAATAAAATAAAATAATAAATAGAATAATATAAATAAATTGATAGTTGATAGATTAAGGTTTTTAGATAAAATAATATAGAGTAGTTTCTTAGTAGTAGATAGATTTTTTTTTTTTTTAATGGGGTAGTATGGAACACCCAAAAACCATACCATACCATACCATCGACAACACTATTATAAACCAATCTAATAGCCATTTAGATATTGATTGTAGGCTTGAAACCTTCTATTTTAATTGTAGATATTTACGCAAAGCCTAGTATTATATTAATAATAATACTGGTAGCACTATCGTCAACGGAATATCTAGGCGATCTAACGCATTACAGCACCGCATGCATATTAGAGCAAATAGAGAAGATTCCTGAGACTAGCTAGAATAGCCTTTGCTCAGTTTTCCCAGACGTCATTTCTAGAATATCTGCTATTGTAACGTGTGTGTTACGTATTGTGGTTTTTGGCGCGGGACTGTTTGAGGTCGGTGTCGGGGTGCGACCATTACCCAAATCGGTTGGCTTCGACGGAATACCTCCGTGTTTTAAAGATCCTCCATCCCTAACTAAGTCCTCCGTAGAAATGTTCGAAGATGAATAGCGAAACGCAGCATGAATTCTCCGTCTTACCTTGGCATCAGAGAAGTCCAAGAATGACTCTTGATGAATGCGAAAATAATGTAGGAAAAGATTAGATGCAGAGTGAAGCATTTTCTGCTCAGACGTACTTAAGTCAGAAGTGTAACATAAACTGTATAATTTAAAATAATCAAAAACTAATTATATGTATAAATGGTAATACTTATAAAATACTTTTAAGTGTATAAAGATTAAAACTCTGATAAAATATACCATTAATAGTCCACTAAATATTCCACTAAATGTTGCCTAAAATAATTTAAAAAATTTAACCAAAATTTGTATTAAAACTGTTATTCATCTCCTTCAAATTCTTCGTTTGTCATTATCCATATACTATCTAGCATTTTCCCGTGATACTTCCTAATTATCAGTCGTATAAGTTTTGGTATTGCTTCACTATTCACAAGTTTAACTGAACTATAACAGCTTTGATTATGGTTTTTCTTCCTTCTTTTTTGCTCGTGCTATGTTATTCCTAATATTGCAGCCTTTCTGAACCCTCGTTTTGTTATCTTCAAGACAGATCTCTGTTCGTGGCGGGAACTTGTGGCAAACTCGCTCATTTTGACGAATGTAGTCCTTAATCGCCATAAGAGGACTTGATATCGATAAAGCGCTTTCCGCAAAATCACCAACCCTTTTCGACTGCCAGCCAAAATAAACCCCGGCTCCAGCAACTACAACCAAAGCCTTTTAGCACATGGGAATCGATGTACATATCCCAAACGGATAACTAGCGCAGATATGTCTTCTACCATCCTTACCTCCGCTGACAGAGTCTTACTAACTGCACAGCACAATTGGGTTCGGGCTTGTTAGCCAAAGTCCCTTGGCAGGAGCGAACTTCCAGTAGTTACCTGCCATTTTTAGTGATCGCTAAAATACTCTTTAGGTTCGCCTTGGCGTACCACACACCAGCCATTTTTGGCACAAGATAGACCAAGAGAAACCGAAAAAGCAAAATAGGGCCATCTTTGGTTCATGTAACGAAGCTGCAGGAACACAATGAACTCAAACGAGAAATAGAAATAGCTGGTGGGGCCATGCGGGTCGCCGTGGACGACATCCAAGCTATCCTCTGGTTGAAAGAAATACCACAAGGACAACACAAAGTCGAATAGATACCATGTTATTTCACAAGTTATCTCCTTGTTATGTTAATGTCATTTTCATACGTTATCTCCATAGCTCCCAAATCCTCTATTTATACTTGTACTTTCGGCACCACGTATTTAGAAGATCAGGCAACAATTTAAGTAACAATTCGGTTATACAAATACGCAATCCAAACCTTGTTCTCTGTGTGACATCTCGTGTGTTACCTTGATATCTTGTGCCTATTGTACACGATTCTTACAGCTCCACCTCCTGCTGCTATTTGTTCAACAGATTCAAAGCCTAAAGGACGGTCATTAGCTTGTCACCATCGAACTTTTGGGAACGGTGGTGGCATCCTCTGATTTTAGTAAGGGGAAGACTTCAACTAATGCCTAATTTGTGTCCCATGTAAGAATAGTGTGCAATAGGCACAAGCTATCACGGTAACGCACAAAATGTCATGCACAAAACAAGATGGGATTGCAAATGTGTATAATCGAATTGCCACTTAAATTGTTGCTTGCATTTCTAAATATAGTCCCGTGCCATAAGTTTGCACGCAAACGGTCATTGTAAAAAGCGTTCAATTTCAAGTTATTATAACAGCTCCAATAATAGATAGAATTACATGATTTTGATACCAATCTATAGCCCGGATTTAGGAAATTACAACACAATCTACCACTAATACTTGGTGTACCAGCCATTGGCCTCAATCACGGCCTGATAACGGCGTGGCATGGATTCCACCAGGCTTTCAAAGTAACGCTCACTAACAGTCTTCCATACCTCTGCAATCACGGATCTGGGCTGCTTAAGGGCCTCAGACTTTGAATCTATATCTTTCAGCTTGGGATACAGCTTGTGCAGCTAATCCTTGATTACACGTCAGATGTGTTCAATTAGACTCAATTCTGGGCTGTATAGTGGCCAATTTATTACCACAAATTTGCAATCACGCAACCAATCTCTTGCAACATAGCCTGTGTGCGCTCTGGCATTTTATGCATGAATACTGGATTTAATCCATGAGTTTGGTGCAGATTGGTTTAGAACTCAGGCAGGTATTCAGCTAATATATTGTACGTGTAGGTGTGTATGTTGATGTTGCCTTCTACGATGTGGATTGGGCCTATTATACTACCCGCAAACATAGTCTAAATCATGATTTTGTGATCCTGGCCCTTGTGCTTGGGATTGATGCATTCATGGAGTCATTTCTCGCCTGGTGATCTCAACACCCAGACTGTTCTGGGGTCTATACTGCGCTCAATTCAATACTCATTGCTCCATATAACCTTACGTTATTGATCCACGCTTTAATTTTTGTAATTGCGCGCCTAGGCGAGCTGCTAACGTGCGTGCTCTGGCTTCAGCTTGGGCCGTTATGCAGCGCGCTTTACGGACACTGGCCTCATTGAGCTGCCGTTGTAATGTACGTCTGCTGGTACTACTGTTCGTGATATTGTTGTTGAGTTCTGAGAGCGCTTACCGCTTGTTTTGCTTGATCTGGCGCGTTAGCAGCCTGTCAGTACGTGTGCTGGTGATCTGTGGTCTTCTAGGCCGTTTTTTCATAGCCGTATCCGCTTTTGTAGACCGATATTCTGTATAAACTAAAGTCCTGTATAGACCAGTTTTCTATATAGACCGGTATTCTCTATAAACTAAAATTCTATACAGACTAGAGTTCTACGTAAACTAATACTTTATATAGACCGATATTCTATATAGATTAATATTCTGTATAGACTGATATCCTATATAAACTAACCTGAAAGACTTTGGCTAACAAGCACAAAACAAATTGCACTGTGTAATTAGTAAAACTGCGTTAGCGGAGGAAAGGGAAGAAGCCATATCCGTGCTAGTTACCTGACGCTTGGGATATATACATCGATTCCCACGTACTAAAAGCTTTGGTTTTAGTTGCTGGAGCTGGGGTTTAATTTTGGCTGGCATTCAAAGGTGTTGGTGGTTTTGCGGGAACATTTGGTAGATATCAGGTCTTGTTATGGCGATCATCAATCATCAAGGGGCCACATTCGTCAAAATGAGCGACTTCGCAGCCTCGAGTACGACAATTAACTTTTCTTCTTCTATGGCGCCAGATGGAAAGAGAAAGCGCGGAATGTCGTGGTTGTTGCCGAGACGGATTTTCCCGATTACGGGCCAATATGCAACGGAGACGGAGAGACGGAGACCCAGCAATCCGTCAATAAAGAATCTACTGGGCATACCAGCTCCTTCGGACAGTTGGACGTGTTGTTGTGTGGCTAAAACTCGAAGGCTGTGGAACATCATCTCGCAGGTTCTTTTTCCAGCTTCGTATTTTGTTGTAAATAATGCGTCGACATGACCCTCCATTGCCTTTTTGTACCAAAAAACGCCAAGATTGAATTCTACACAGAGGTCCTACGGCTTACTCAGTGGGTTGCTCGATCCTTGTGTTGCGGTGCCATTTTGGTCGACGCAAACCAGTACGCTAGTTTGGTTGTGTGCCGCTTGGAATGCTGCCAAGGTTATTGAAATGCAGGATCCAAAAGCCAATTTGCTCTCCGTCAGAGCGCATCAGCATCGTAGAGATAACCCATTCAATTTCATATACATCCCCCGTTAAGACTCCTCTATCCTGAGTTTATCTCCGTTGCACCTCATGGACATTTTTCAGACCACTATCACGTCTTGTACATTAATTTACACGTTTCTTGATAGACATGGCAAGTACTCGACGGAATCCAAGTCGCTTGCCGCTAGGTTTAGGTGGGACTCAAGCGTTTTACAGAAACTATCAGATCACTTTGCACGCCGACAGGGCGGCGGACAAATGTCTCCGGAGGACGCAACTCTTTTAGTTGAGACGTTAGAATATCTCGGAACATTCACGATGCGGCTTGGCGTTGCTCAGGCTAAGCTCACGTCGAGCAGCCGCGTATCGCAAGAATTAAAGAAGGCGATGTGGCCGTTCCGCAGGGACGAGGTTATCGAGTTAGAACGCGAGCTTTTCGAATGGACCCAGCGACTAGAACTCCGCTTCCTGACTCTGCCCGAACAACTACGGTTAGAGATGACATCCACGTCTGGCGCTGATATGTTGATGGATCAAGATGCATCCATATACGCTCCACATCTGGCAGCGCAAAGAAGGGTGGAAAGGTTCTTGAAACAAAGCGCTGCCGCGCAGCGAAAAGAATGGGAAAGCCTCTGGATCGAGAACTCCTGCCGTCATGTCAGGTTTACGGACCATAGTCCAGCCAGGTTTATGGCGGCAACATGCGACGGCCGCAGTGCCATTATCGAATACAGGCCGTACTCTACACATCTGGGCAACGACCCTGAGAGCTTGGAGTCTTTGCGGCGTGAAACAGGAGAATTAGTGGCCGCGCTATCCTCACTGAACCCTGAAGTAATAGGGCTTCTTAGATGTGTCGGCTTTTTCCAGGAATCGAATCCTCTCTCTTTTGCACTGGTCCACGAGATTCCTTTTCCAGCGAATGAGAACCCATCTTCTCTTAAGGCACTGATTTCAAAAACTGACCCCCAGAACAGACGCCTTCTCCCGATGCACCCGCTAAATGACCGATTTGAGCTGGCGAGAAAGCTCGCTACCGGAGTCCTATTCCTTCATTCCATAAATTGGGTCCATAAGGCCATACGCCCCCAGAACATCCTTGTGATCGATAAGCCAAACGCTCCACCACAAAAACAATTTCCTTACGCTCTCGGGAACCCTTATCTAGTGAATTTTGGGTCATCCCGAGCCAACGAAGCTGTGTCGGATGCTGCCATGCGTGGGCCGTTGACATGGGAGGAGGATATTTACCACCACCCTGATCGTCAGTGCCTGCAGCAGAATTACAACGATGCTAGATATCTTATGATACATGATGTTTATAGCTTAGGTGTCATACTTCTCGAACTCGGCTTATGGCGTCCTCTAGAGAGGTATGCCATAAAATTGAGGAACGTCACCCCCAAGCAGCGCCGAGATGCTCTGATAGAGCTGGCTGAGGATACCCAAATCACCATGGGCAAGAGATATACGGAATTGGTAAAGCATTGTCTGAGGCTTGAGAGCGATTCGCCAGTAGCAGATGTGAGATATGTCGCAGGCGTCTTGGAAACTTTGGAAGAGTTTGTGGCCACCCTGTCTTAGATCAAGACGAGAATCGCTAGAAACATATTCCTATAATTATAAAGTAGACCCTCGCTGAGCATGTATCATGGCTTTTTCTTTTGCTGAGTCTTGTTGCGCATGAAGGTGAAACTGTTATAAAAAGACATGAATTTGGTAGAAATCAAACATATTTCTATTTCCTTTATAGCTTTCAATCTTAAGAAATATCAATGGGATTATCTTAATTCTATAATTTCCTGGAGAATTTCATTGTTGTTATTCTGAAAATGTATACTTTTGAGTGTCAAGCGGTGTGGTTTAATTACCGGGTTGTCCAGCCTCGAGCGCTGTTATTCGAGGCTACGGTTTGTCAGCATTCCATGCAGTGGCTTAGCATCGAATTTCTTGCCAAGCCTTCTTGGGGTCACGAACGCAAACCATACTGAAATCACCGATTAAAGCCAGGGAAAGAGAGCCTTTCTTGTATTATACATCAATCGTCAGCCATGGACACAGCAACATCAGCTTTTTCACGATATTTCAGCGACAGCGTCGGACTCTCAAATCTAGAAGATGAAAAGAGTTTAGTTAGCGATGACCCAGATATCTTTCAATTCGATACTTTTGTTGAGGCGGCTGTGGATGCTAGGATTGAGATATTCGACCCAGGGGATTTTGAAAGGGGTCGGCATTTAGGCTCTGGCAGCACAATGTCTACGTACGAAGGCAAATGGAGATCCAAGGCAGGAGCAGTGGCCCTCAAGTAAGCAAAGATATATATTCTGAAATGTTACTTTTCGTTGGCTATACTCTTTTGGTTTGAGGTTAACACCAGCGCTTATAGATACGTCAATTTTACACCATCGATAGGCGTTCACTCCGCTGCGAAACGTGAACCTGAGTTTCAAAGCATGCTGCGTTCGGCTGCCTTAGAGCTTTGCATACTGCAGCATGAACTCACACGTACCCATCCTAATATTGTGGAGATCTTGGGCCTCTCTTGGCAGGAGCATGTGTCGCCACTTGGCTCGCCACTTGGCTCTCCACTTATACTTCCAATTCTAGTAATGGAGCTTGCGAGCCCTCAACACCCAACCTTGAAAGAACTAGTAACCCGAGAGTATAGTAGGATTCTCCCCTCAACGAAGCTTTCTCTTCTTAGGGACGTTCTGGAAGGATTATCTGTTCTATACCAACTCGAGGTGGTGCACGGGGACCTGAAGCCCGAAAACATTCTAATCTTCGACAACGGGACTGGAAAGCTCGTAGCTAAGATCTCTGACTTTGGCTTTTCACAAGCAGGTGCAGAACATCAAGGTGAAGAGTTCGCGGCTGGAGGCACAGAATATTGGAACGCTCCCGAGTGTTTGGAAGGGGCACCTAAATATCTTGTCCCTTTTCGGAAAAAGCCTGGTCGTGATATCTACTCCTTTGGGTTGTTGGCGATGTATATGCTTCTAGGAGAACTTCCCTTCCCAGAGCAAAGTTGCACTATTCAGGAAATCTCGAAGAAAAAATTAGAGGATGGCGTAAGTTCATTTGCTGCAACGAGATGGAGATGGAAATTCAACCCCACCAAAAGAACATTTGCTGTACCGAAATTGCGATTCAAAGCTAGGAAAAGATCTGAAGAATCCGAGCGATGGCAGGATCTCTCCGTTTCTTTCCCGGAGGCATCAAATGTGAGATTCCTACCATAAATCCAGAGCTTGGTGTAGTTATATTGAGCTCGCTCGTTGCTAACCTTTCAACCAGGAGCGAGTCGTGTGGCAAGTATATCGAAACAATAGCTGGATAAAGGAAGACTGGTTGCCTCTTCAGCTTCTCAGCTCCATCCTCAAAATGGTGCAGCTAGATCCAAACGAGAGACCAAACATAGACGACGTTCGGATAGTTTTTGGGTAAGCCGAATATTTGTCCGTATGTGCCACTCGGGACTCGCTAAAAGTAAATATAGACCATGCGCCCGTGGCAGGACAAACATAATGCCGCAAACTGTCGATCACAAGTTCACCGCACAGATAGGCTTGTATCTAAGTGTGAGCAGAAAACACAAAAGTTTTTTTTCTGGATTCTCTGGTACTGCCGTGCCACCTGCGCTACAGGTGGCAATGTTTAAGAGTTTCTCAACGACTGCCAGAGCTTCGAAAGGCCCCAACAGGATAAGAGCTATGATGAATATGGGATACTGCAAGATAACTGGAGCCGGAACCGGGAGGGATCTCTCTGAAGCTATGTTTTGGTTTGGCCGCGCTGGAATGGAAGGCGACACTACCGGGCAAGAAATGGTGTTTAGAATGGAGAGAGCATCGAAAAAGATTGCGACTGAACTTGTTCTTGGACTCAACAGAAAGTTACGAACAGTCTGGATGGTTACTAGTCTAATCTCTCATCTTTTTCCTATTCGAATCTTTCGCGCCCTGCCAGAGAATATGCACCTAGCGAAACCGCAAGATAGACTGAGAAAAACATTATTGGGTATCGAGCCTGAGATTGTTGAGAACGGCCTACAGCGTGCGGTGGACGATCATATTGTTCGAGTGCGGAGCCTGAAGATGAAAGATTACAGCCAGGACCCAGCATGGCAGAAGTTTCCGGGGCTGTGGAAAGCTATTGTTACAGACGATCCGACACTTCTTGATAGCTTTTTGAAGTCTAATGATCCTGAGCGCTACCCGGAGGTCAAGAAAGCTCTCGTTCTCTCGTCAGTAGAACAGAGGTCTATAAACGTCATCCGGTGTCTCTTTTACAATCTCAAGACCAAAACAGATAACTTTTTCGACTTGGCGTTAGCAACGGCCGCGATCAAGTCAGATAGCGAAATAGTTGCATTACTCCTAGATCTCGGGTTATCTGGGCAGCCTTTAATAAGCGCCCTGGGTATTAACATGCTTCTCAGCGGAGGCAGCCCGCTAATAGCTGAGATTGCGTTATATCTCTTCGACCGTCTCCGGGTTGTTGCTGAGACGGAATACCCGCCATACTGTGCTTCTGATGTCATGTTTCGAGAGCTTCTGGACGGCATCCAACCGCTAATGAGCTACATCAAAGGTGTTGATCGGAGGCCGATAGACAACCTACAACCGCCAATATTTCAAGCCATTGCGCGTAACAGCCTTGACAACTTGTGGTTTATCCTATCATTGGGCGGTAATCCTAACATTCGATACATGGGTGTGACGGCCTTGCATTTCGCTACAAAGCTTCTTCGACCTCTAATAGTCGGTATCCTTTTAGCTTTTGGTGCCGACCCGAACGCACGGGACTTTCGGAGTCACCTAGAGACACCGCTTCATCAGCTATCACAAGACAGTTTCTCCGTCTTACTCTCAGAAGACGACCTCCATTTCGATTTCGTGGATATATTTGGCGACTCACTTGGGAGCAGAAGTAGCAATATGGAGGAAGAAAATTACCAAAGGAAATTGATACTGTGTTTACTTATCGAATACGGTGCTGACATCAACTTACTATGTGGAGAGAATCTCACACCTCTCAGCAAATCTTTTCTCTCCGAAGACCCTCACGCCGCAGTTGTCGCAAAGTATCTGATGGAGCAAGGGGCAGATCCCTCAAAGGCGGCCGCTACCGGCATGTCGGCGTTACATACCGCAAGCGCAAATGGAACACTGCAGGGCTTGAGACAACTCTTATCCTTGCCTAACCTTACCGGCTTGGAGAAAAAGGCAGACTTCGGAATGACTCCACTTATGGCGGCTTGCGCGCTGGGAGAAGAATGGCATGTGGTTGAGTTACTGGATGCTGGAGCTTCCCTCACTATCCGCAACGACGCCGGTCTCAACGCCTTGTCAATCGTCATGCGTGGTGCAAGAAAGAATTTATTTGACATTCTTCTCAATCATATTCAACATTTCCCATCAAGTTACCGCGAGCAAACATTGTTGGATAACCCAGTAAATGGCTCGACAGCTGCGCATGATGCCTTCCAGTGCAAAGACAAAAAATTGGTTGAATATTTCCTCCGGAGGTTGATGCCTCTGATGGGCGACTTTCATAGGCCGACGAAGCGGGGTGCAACACCACTGCACCTAGCGGTAGCCCAGAAAAATATGTCAGCGATGAAGGTTGTGCTAGAAAACGGTGCCGATATTGACGCGAAGGGTCACGGCGGGATCACTGCTCTTCATATTGCTTGTGGGCAGAACGAAACTATGCTTGTTGATTTCCTTATCTTTAAAGATGCAGATCCATATATTCAGAACGATGATGGAGTAGTGCCGTTCGTGTTTGGTTCTACTTGTAAACAATATCCGGGCACTTTTGACAGGTATTTAAAGGACTTATTGCGTATAGACAACGAGGGAATCACGGACGGAAGTATCGCGGTTGAAACACATTCAAAAGCTCGCGATGTGCTGATAGAAAATAGCCAGTATATCCTAAACGATAGATTCACCAGAGATGCGCAAGACCCGACACTGAGGATAACAAAGGTGGAGGAGGTCCATCTCAAAATGCTCGAGTCGTCCATAGCGACGAAAGGCGAACGGAATTTTGATACGCTGTGGAGAATGAACAACTTGGGGTGCGTTTACGAGCGATACGGGAGGCTGAAAAAGGCGGAAGATCTGTACAGAAGAGGCTGGGCCATCTCACGAGAGGTTCTGGGTGATGGCGATACTCTAACAGCTGATTTCGGTAACAAATTAGCACGAGTCCTAGGGGATCTCGGGCGCCGTGAAAGTGACCCTAAATTATCGAATTGGATAACAAGGTTCAGAAAGGATACCTTGAACCAGGAACTATTCAAATACCAGTATGTCCCAAAGACAGAAGTTGCTGTTTTCACAGCTTCTCATCTCCAGGAAAAAGTAAATTATACTTGCGATCGAGAGTTATGTAAAAACTCTGCAAAAATGATATGCTCAGGTATGTGAAACGTCGCTGTCATTCCATTTAGGCAAGTAAAGGTACTAAACTTTAGGAATAGCGTGCGCGGTATTTAGATACTGTTCTGAATCCTGTCAAGCGATTGATTTAGCAACAGAGTCAACTTCCCATCGACTTGAGTGCATCTATTCTTTAACGGAAGAGGAAAACCCTGCGATTATCCGACGAGTATTATTCTCCACTGACACGTACGCCCGCACGCTGGCAAACTTCATATCTTCTAAACTCACAGCCTCCTGCACTGAGAATGATTTTGATGGGGGTGTTCCGGCGGTGGCCTCTGCTCACTTGATACTTTATGACCCTAAAGTCTTCAGACAACCAGTCAGATTGAAAACCAAGAAAAACGGAGTGCTTCTGTTCCTAGCTAATGGTGGCTGCAAGTACCTTTTCAAGAGGACGGATTCTCGGTGGAAGACTATGAAGAGGCTTGAAATGATGGTCATCTTTTACGAAATGGATTTTTGGGTGGCTCCAGAGCCGTTATCAAGGATGCCTGACAACACCGCTACCGATGCTGCGACTCTTGCCTCGTACGCTACTGAGGAGTATACCGATATGCTCGTGATGATAGAATACACGGGGGTTAACTTCCAAGAAACTTTCTCGAGGCGAAACCAGCGTTCTAAATAATATGAGATATCGCATGGTTTTAATTCAATTTACTGAGATTTGTGAACAGGATACTATTTATTAAAAATACGGACAATCCCTGTAGAGCGATGTATGTTAGTTATTGGATTCGAATTTGATATAAATTGCACAGGAATTATCGCTTGCCCTTATACATATAATTCAAGCTCATATATTTTGATTGAGCATACATGAGTATGGAACAGCCGTCACCCGATTAGCAAATGACGGAAGACGTAACATACATCAGAGGGTGTTGCGACCCATCGTTTCAGGCAGGTGCTGCACGCATTCTGGTATGTGTGCCAACGCAGCCTCTTCCATTTACGATATTTATCAAACCCATTGGGCGTCGACTGGTAGCTCTAACTTACCTTCTAAATACGATATTTTGTTCAATTTTTGGAGATCTATTTGCGAGTTTGGGTCCAACAGGGGTCTCCGCGGTATATTCTCAGAGCCGTGGTACTTGAGCCGAGGTTCCTGCTGCCACGCTCATTGAAGGGATGAAGTTCGATTCAATTAGATCCAGAAATAATTCAGTTGTCCTTCTGCTGTCTACATGAAAATGTCTAAGGAATGTTTGATCAGTTTGCTGGAATTGCCAAAAAGATGAGGTTTTGTCGGTTGAAGGCCCGTCTTTTAATTTCGTTGGAAGCGGATCCATTGGTATGAGCCTGTACATACGTTGAAGGAGGCTTGGAAGTTTCAAACGAACAGAACAGTATTCCTGAACAGACCTTCAAGGTGATGATTTACTTAGCGAAAATTGTCTATCAGGCGGCACCAGCCAGAGACTAAAAAGCTGCTTCTTGCTTTAAGGCATAAATTTCCAACGCAAATCATGCGGCGTTTGAGTCTCAAGAGCCTAACAACACTACAACGGTACCTATAACTCGTCGAGGCCGTCGGCGTGGACCAAGGTCTCAAAACTCCTCTGAGCATTCAGAAAGGGAAACACCGGACCAGAATCAAATAAACACAAACACCCCGACCCCGGAAACAGAAGTCGATACGACTCAACCCCAACGGCTAAGAGAGCGGCCCTTATTAGCAAGAATAATAATACGAATCATCAGACATCACGAGAATCATAAGCCTCCCGAGAATGACGCCTCCAACAGCGGTACAAGTTTCCAAAACGAAGTTGAATGCATCTTGAGAGCCGAACACATGGCAACAGGTGTTTCGATGAAAAAATTGTCACGACTCCGTCGGCTCGAACCTCTATATATCGCCGAGCTAAAAGATATAAAACAAAAAAACCCAAGACTAAGTGAGCGTCAAGCAAAGGCAAAGCTTGTTACAAGCCTCCATATGAAATTCTAACCCGTAGTTTCAATCGGTATTAGTAGTGATACTGATTTTTATATTAGTTGAGATATCAAAGGTCGGCCTGATTCATTTTTTCCCTATTAATGTGTTTCACCCTTATAATATAAGCAAACACAAAAAAAAGCTCCGCTTTTTTCGCTGCCTCTTTTTTTTATTGTAAAAACTACCCATTATTTTTCAGAAAATTGAGCGCTGAAGTGTATCAGTTATATGTGTTGGAATTATGGTCTTGGTAAAAAATTAAATACTGAAATACAGTACTAAAGTATCTTACTTAAATTTCCAAAAAGCGTAATTAAAGTAATAATTATAATTTAGGATAATTATTTACTATATTAAAAAAAATTAATTATAAAGAAATCTTTCTAAATAATAAATAAATAAAATCTAATTACGGAATTAATTAAACTTTATTTTATTAATTAAAATTATAATTTAATAATAATTAGAATTTATATAGAAAATAATTAAATTATTATTTAAAAATAATAGAATTATTAATTAAGATAATTAAATATTTATATGAAGATAATTCAGTTTTTATTTAAAAATAATAATATTTTTATTTAAAATAAATAAAGATTTTATTTATTAATTCTTTATATTCTAAAATTATATATTTCTTAATAATAATATATCCTCTAATCTTATATTATATAGAAGTATTTTTTTATTTAGATATATAAATTAAATTAATATATACTTATTTAATTTTTATATTAATAAAATAAAGTATTTTAATAAAATAAGAGATTAAAAAATATTTTATTATTAAAAAATATATAAAAAATAAATTAACTAATTAAAAATATAATAAAGTAATTAATTAGCTATTTAATCTTTTAATTATAATAAAAATAATAATTATAATAATTTATAAATTAGACTTTAAAATTTAATTCTATAATTGATATTTACTAAATTTCTATATATTTAAATATCTTTTAATATAGTTACTCTAAATTTTAATAGAATTTTATTAATAAATAAATTCTTATATATCTCCTAATAAAACATCTTATTTTATATTAAATATCAATATATATATACTCCTAAAAATATTAGTAAATATTATCAATAAAATTATAAAAAATCAATTTTAATTTAAATATATAAAAATCTAAAATAAATACTCTAATAAAATAATACTTTAGATATATTTATATTTCTAGAACTTTATAATAAAAGAGAACCTTTACCACTTTAATTATATTTTAAATAAATTACAAAGTAAATATATTAATATTATAATTATAAAAATTATAACTAGAATATAATGAAATAATATTTATATTATAATCATAATCATCATCATAATATATATAATAATTATAAATTTAATAAAAATTTTAAGATTTATTAAATGTAAATAACTTATATATAAAATACTTCACCAATTTACTAACATATAAACCAAATTATAATTATTTAAAAGATAACTATATCATATACTTTTTCTATTATTTTTAGCTAGATTACTCATCATATTATTAATTAAATTATAAGCCAAACCATTACTAATTAAGTTAAGTAAATTTAATTAATAGATATTAATAAACTACTAGAATCTAATATAATAAAATATTAGAAAATTATAGTTTCTAATTAATTTAAGTAATATAATAATATATAAAATAATAAAATTAGGTTTTTATAATATATTAATAATTTAGATCACTCTAAAATTTCAACTATTTTAAAAATTCCTAATTCAAAAGATGATTTAAAAAATAATAATTTAATTTTAATTTACTTAAGCAATCTTTATATAATTTATATAAAAATCACTAAATACTTTACCACATATAGTAAATAAATAAAGTAGAAATATAGAACTTTTAATAACTATATTTCTAAACTACTAATTAATATTAAATAAGATAAAATAAATTTTAAATTTTTTAAATATATTTAAATCTAAATTATTAAAAACTATTTTATTATCTAAAATCAATTTTTATATTATATTTATAGGATTTAATAAAGTTTTTTATTTATAATTTATATTAAATTATTATTTATTTTTATATAAAGATAAATTAATAATATATATTCTATAAATAAATAATTATATTTTAGTTTTTAAAATAAATTATTCGATAATTTTTAATAATTCATATAGGATAATACTATAATTATAAATTTTATATATAATAATAATTTACTTAAGTACTTTTTCCTACTAAATTTAAATTTTATAGAATAATATTATAAATTTAGCTTTTTAAAATATACTTTATTTTCATTTATAATATTTAAAAATATTAACTATTTTAACTTCTTAATAATTATTCTAGAGATATTTAATTTATTAAATAAGGTCATTTACTACTATTAAATAATAATTATTAATTATATTTAATCTATAAAATCTAAAGATAATAATATATTTTATTATCTAGAGTTTATATAAAAAGCTTATATAATATTAAATACTTTATTTCTTTTAAATAAATTATAAATCTAATAATTATATACCATCAATATAAATAAAACTAAAATTATTATACCTACTATTTATTAACTAGATAATATAGTGATATATTAGGATATAAGATTAAAGATTAATAAATTAAAAGATTTTATTAAATATTTAATTAAAAAAATAATTTAAATCTAGAATAAATTAATCTTCAATTTAACTATACCTAATTTAAATCTTAAAAACCCCAGAATCATTATTAATAATATAGATAACCGGAATACTACCTATAATAGTTTAATTAATAATTTAGGTAAGATTAAAGAAATTAAAGATTAATTTTTATAGAATTTCTTAATAAAATTTTTTAATATAAATTGTAACAATATACGGATAGGTGTAAGCCGGGTCATTTATATATAGATCTATAAATAATATAAAGCCTTAGCTATAATATATTATTATTATTATTAATTAATTATTAACTATATATATAAAGATTTATATATATTCTAATTATAAATATTAAACTTTAATATTATAATATATTATTAGTATTATTTTTTAATATATTAAAAGTATATTTATTTTCTATTTATAATAATTTTATTATATATATTTTTTATAATTAAAATTTTATTTATAATTATATATAATTTTTAAACTATAGAATTATTTTATATTTAGAAAATTAATATATTTTATATTTTTTAAATTATAATAATTATTATTCCTTTTTCTTTATGCTTTATTTTTATTATAAATAGTAATAATTACTATACTTAGTATAGTAAGGTTACGCAGATACTAAGTTTATATATTAAATATGGTTATAAGTTATCTTGATTTATTGAGAATATATTAGTAGTTATATTAGCTATTATGACTATATTAATAGCTATATTGGCTATTATGACTATATTAGTAGTACTTTTAGTAGTTATGTCGACTGCTATATTTGTAGTAGTATTGATTAAGATCTTAATAATTATTGAAGCTAGTAATTTATTAACTACTATTAAAGTGGTAGACTTTATAAATACTATTACTATTAATAAATATAAGGTTATAAGGATTTTTATTAAAATTATAATTTAAGATTTAGTATATAATAATATTTATAATAACTTCTTAGGCTTTATACTTAAAGCGATAATAAATATATTTAAGAAGTAATATCTTCCAAATACCTAAAATATTATAAATATATTAAAGTTTAAGTTATTTATTTTTAATATTTATTTTAATAATTTTAATAAATATATAGTTATAGCTAAATACTTTAAAGCTATTATATAATTATAAAAAAAAAAAAAGAATATTTTAAATATAATTTTTATAAAAATTAATTTATTTAATATTATTAAAAATATACTAAAGATTTATAATAAAAAATATATCAAACTTTATATAGCTATATAATTTATAAATATTATTTTTATAAATATAAATTTATATATTATTAAAAAGTTTAAAAATTTTATTTTTATTTAAATTATTTTCTTTTAAAATAATTATA
>JAKDFA010000023.1:4612-22861 GCA_036971435.1 Dactylellina sp. 'tibetensis' | reverse complement strand
CCCTAACCCTAAAAAAATAACCCTAACCTAAGAAAACAACGCAGTGGCGTCGGAGCCTTTGGCAATCATTGGCTTTGCCTTTAAGTTTCCGTCTGGAGCCGCCAGCTCACATTCATTCTGGGAAATGCTGGTAAAGGGAGACAGCGGTCAAAGAGCTATACCTGAGGATAGACTCAACCCAGAGGCTTTTCGCGACACAGGCTCAGGCCCTAATGATGTAAGTAATTACTGAGGTCAAATCCTTGTATTAATTAGCTCCCTTAATACATGTAGAAAGTCATTGCAACTGTATGAAACCTTTACTTTGTGTTGTAACTGGCTAGCGAGACCACATGAACCGCAATTAATGAAGTTCCGCGGGCCTTAGAGCAGACGGCTAAACCTAATAAAGACAACCAAACAAGAGATAGTTTTATTACTACCATACCATCAAGAACACTACCCCCGCTAAATCCAGTATTTGCAAAATCCTTTGTTTTTTTGCCAAATAGACCGTCTATATTCTTTATGCCTTTTATATTCATCCTTGCTGCATCCTCTCGTGGAAATAAGTAATCGTCTCCCGCAATCCGTCAATGGCACTCCACTGTGGTTCCCAACCGAGCACCTCCTTCGCCCTTGTAGCATCCGGTTTTCGCCTTTGCGGATCGTCTTCGGCAGCGGGTAGGTATACCACCCTTGACGTTAACGCTGCTTCCCCGCATCGTTGTTTATGATCTTGGACTAGTTCTAAAATCGTATCAGCAAATTGTTTAATTGTATATTCTTCCGGATTACCAAGGTTTACAGGACCTTTGTAATCGGAGTTTATAAGTGCTATAAGACCATCAACTAGATCGTGAATGTATTAAAATGAACGGGTCGCGGATCCGTCGCTATATATTGTAATATCATCATTTTTTAAAGCTTGCATTATAAAATTTGATACCACTCGGCTATCGTTCCAGTTCATGCGTGGTCCTACAGAAGATTTTACTATATTTAGTGCTCTTGATTTCAAAGAGAATTAGTTTTGAATAATTGGTATCCCAGGGCATACCAAAGGTATTGAATATACGAACTACACGAATATCTATACCATCCTATCAGGCATAGCTGTATACCAAAACTTCCACTACTCATTTACCTTCATCATAACATACTCTAGGCCCGATACAATTAACGTGACCCCAATATAATTCCTTCTGGGGATGCTCTTCCAGGTCTCCGTATACCTCTGTTATACAGCTTGTTATTCAAGATAGCTCTTTCATTTGCCTTGTAGTAATGTATAAATAGTACCTGATGTGCTGGTGAGCAGAAATCTGACTTTTACTCTCTTTGCGAGCCCTAGCATATTGTAGGTTCCAAAGAACCCAGTCTTTAGAGTTTTTACAGGGTTTGATTGGTAGTGGACTGGACTTGCGGGATAGGCGAGATAGTATATCTGGTCGACTTCGAGCATAATTAGGTCGACAACGTCATATCTATAGCTCAAGATTAGCTCAAGATTAACTCTTGAATAGTATAAATTAGAGTAAAAAAGAAACATACCTGATCATCTCGAAATTCGGATGTCCGAACCAATGTGCCAAGTTTGTCTTGCTGCCCGTAAAGTAATTGTCAATTGCGATTACGTCGTGACCCATCAGCATTAGCCGATCGACCAAGTGTGAGCCAATAAATCCTGCACCCTATTCAGTTATTCTGAGTAAGCTGATTTTCATTATTATAAAAAGGAAGAAAAGAAAAAAAAGGATTGATTAATGGTTTGAGAAGATAAGGTCTAACCCCGGACACTAGTATTCTCTTTTTGTTAAACGGATTAAGCTTCTTGACAGGCGGGAATTCTAGCGGTCCTTTAGGGAAGACGACGGACGAATTGCTCCTGCGCAGGTCGCTGAATTCAGGGATCGGTGCGTACAAGGTACGAAGCACACCGAGCGAAACACCTTCGGCTAATTTCTGGACAGTGGACTTGTTATTATCGCGATCCTGAGCATTGGAGCTGGATCCACCTCCGCCAACATCACTTAAGGCTTGGCGGGGGGAAGCGATCTCCCAGAGATGGTCACTTCGGTCGCCGGACGTTGGCGAGGTGAGCGGAGAGTCTGCTATGACAGTTGCTGAACCTATTATCTGCTGCGCGGCGGACATCCTGTTCGAGGTTGGCGAGATAGCTGAAGGTCTCCGAAAGTCTTCGAGCAGATATCTTGACGTAATAGCAAGGGGGAATTATGAGCTTAAATACTCGTAAGACCGGCGTATAGATGTGTCTCGCAGGGTAGACTGGGCAGTTTCTGGCACAACCACCACTACGACCATAATTATATCTTGATTACGCGCTTTTTCACTGGCCGTGGCCTAGAAACGAGAAATTGCAGCCCAGGCCCCACGTAAAAGGATTTTGCAAGTTGAGCCAAGTAATACGGTAATCCGCTACTTGGACTAGATGATTATCTTCAAAAACCAAAAATGAAAAAACATATTTAGGATAGTTGGCGACCTGCCTGGTTACTAATCCTGTTTGTGTTTAGATACTTTGCCGACCTTATCGATCTAACTCTGGAAAACCGAGCTCTAATAGTTCATGTCAGAAAGTCCGATATTTCTGGGTTCTTGTATTATCGGAGTTTCGGTGTTTGATAAGCTACAGTAGTACTAGGCCAAAAATCTCCGGCCACCACAACAAGAACATCACTTTACGCGTCACGATAACTCACCACGGTGCCATTATCACCACCACTACCGGCCTAAGATATTACGGAAAACACGCTCAACATCAATTAGGACTCAGGGTACCCAGCTCAGTCAACTGCAGCGGGGCGCAATACTCCGGCTAAAAAAAAAAAGCTAAAAAAATTAGAAATACTTTATATTAACCTATAAATATATAATATATGAAAAATGAATAATACTACTAAATCTAGCCAGATATGGCTATAACTGCTGGAACGGAGCCCGTTGACAGATATTGGCCAGGGAAATTTCCACGGACTTTATCTCAACCAATATCCCTAAATATTGATTTCGAGAGGCGAAACTAGTAGAATTGAGAATAATGTATATAATTCGATATGAGAACATGTCTTTAACGAATTGGAATATTCAGGCGATATGAGTTTCGATGCATGTTTAAGGTACATGTAAATCTCCCAAAATACCACTCCTCTGAGTTTACTAGTGGTTATTTGTCGCAGCTACTATTGGTGCCAGATGATGGAAGAGAAAATCGGACAAAACAAAATCTGATTAGGTTTGTGTATATATAATCGGATCTCTATAGAAAGCCCCGAAGTATAGGGTGGTTGGATTCTAGAATTCTTCATCTAGTGCTTCAGGTCTTTTGTTCGGCGGAATGTGTTGAAGATAAGCCGGGATTCTGTGTTCGCCCTATATCTTGTCAAAAATCGCCGACAGATATAATATTGAGTACGAAACTCTCGGAATTTTGCAAATAAAGGACTCGGGAAACAATTATAAGGTATGAGCACAGCTTATATCATCCAATTCGGCCCAGTTCCTGCTGCCATGTAATGTTTATGTGCTTAAAGACTGTTCATGTGGATTTTTAGGGGAGTTTATTTGACTGACTTGTGCACCAACTTTCAACTTCGATTGGGACAAGTTTTCTTCCGAGTGCCTTTTAACAGACAACCACACATTTATCTTGCCATTATAAGACAATAAACAGTTTTTTGGTATAATCTGTTACTTACAAGATTAAAGAAAAAGTTACTTCTCGATCTGATCCTCTCGAAACATTCAGCGAACGCTTAGATATACAAATTTGCAAAGAATGCCCTAAAAGGAGGAAAGCTCTATTGGTATTATTGTGGAGTTACAGGATCGAGCCGAGCCTGTATACCCAGAGGGCGTCAAGCTGGCCGCAATATTAGTAGCTCTAATATTAGCGACGTTCCTGATAGCGTTGGATCGGACAATTATTTCAACAGCCATTCCTGTGTTAACGAATGAGTTTGATTCTCTCCAAGATATTACTTAGTATGGTAGTAGCTATCTAATTACCGGCTGGTCAGTGCGCTTGTTCTTATAACCCAACTGCCATTTTGATTTCTAATACTCATTTCGGATATATATATTCATAGTGGTTTTATACCCCTTACTGGAAAGGTTTATTCATTTTACCCCACAAAGTAGGTACTGCTAGGCAGTATTGGTATTTTCGAGACCGGATCTGCCTTATATGGGTGGGCACCAAGCTCCGAAGCTTTTATAGCTGGAAGATCGATTGCTGGTATTAGGAGTGCAGGTATTTTCACAGGTGCGATACTGATGATCGCCGATGCTATACCATTGCATAAAAGAAGCAGTTATTTAAGTGTGATAAGTAGCACATTCGGTGTTGCAAGCGTTGTTGGTCCCATTATGGTAAGGAAATATTTGAATGCGTGACGAGTTCCTTCAGAAGCTCAGGAATTTCCATTATGCTGACGATTGAATCAAGGGAGGTGTTTTTGCCCAGAAATTGACTTGGAGATGGAGCTTTTGGATCAACTTACCTACCAGTGGTGTGGCCATCGTTATCATTTGGTATACTATTAGACCGCAGCCAAGGTTCCCAAAGAACAATGGGTCATTAATACAACAAATCAACAAGCTGGATCCTGTGGGCACTTTTTTTTTTCTTCCCAGTATATTTTCCCTTCTTCTCGCCCTGCAATGGGGTGGGGTCAGGTATCCGTGGTCTTCGGCTCGCATCATTGTCCTCATAATAGTATTTGGCACAACTTTTGGAGCCTTTATCAGTATTCAGATATGGAATAAAGATAGCGCCACAATGCCACCACGTATAGTCCGCCAACGCTCAATCGCATTTAGCATTTGTTATGCCATATGCACTGGTGGTAGTATGATGCTCTTCGTTTTCTATCTTCCTATATGGTTTCAAGCCGTCAAAGGTTTTGATGCAATAGACTCTGGCATATATCTCATCCCAACCTTATTGTCACTTGTTGCTAGTACTACGGCAAGTGGCATACTAATCCGATTCATAGGATATTATACACCATTCATGATTGCTTCATCCCTGATTATGTTAACTGGGGGCGTAATGCTCACAACTTTACATTCGGAGACATCAAAAGTTGCGTATATTGGATACCAAATCTTGTACGGCATCGGCCTTGGTCTAGGAATGCAACTACCTGCCATGGCCGCGCAAACCGTCTTAGAACCCAAAGATATTCCAATTAGGGTTTCTATGGCTAGTTTCGCGCATACACTTGGTGGCGCTTTGTTTCTCGGCATTGGACAGAACACGTTCATAAACAAACTTATTGACGGCATTCAGACGATTGATTTTTCTGTTGAAGGGCTTGACTTCTCCCAGATATTGGAAACGGGTGTTATTGATCTAAGGCTATCAATCAGTCGCGAGCTTTTGCCACGTGTCTCTGATGCCTACAATACTGCTATAAAACAAGTATTTTATGTTGCAGTTGGACTTTGTGCTGCCAGTATCGTGGGATCTATTAGAATGGAATGGATAAGCATGAGAAAGGATGTTGATAAGGACAAAAGAAGGGGGATTGAGGAGGTGAAACCTTTTGAATAATACTAATAAATCTATCCTCACTAAGTATTCTTACTATACATTCTATAGTTGCTTAGAATAGGGCCAGAGATTACAACCAGCATATAATGATACTTCTTTAAGTGTCTCATCTGTTAATCAGTTGTTACAGACACATAGCCTTAACTGCAAGATTTTGTACACCCTAATCAACTTCCCGTCATTCATGTTCCACAATACTGGATCTTTCACTACTGGGATGCATATATCGATATTATGTACAGGAGCTTAAGCTACCTGTTCCAGGATTTATCCTGTCGTGTCAATAGAATTATGTAGCCTTTTCACATGCTCGATTATGAAATGCTAGTCTAGACAGGTTTCTCTATACCCTATTCTACCTACAAGTATAAGTTCTTACTGATAGCACTTACGTATTTCTGATTATATCATCGATGCTAAACTTAGCTCTAAACATCTCTAGATCATTAAAACTTTTCAAATGTTGCACCTATTTTTACGGAAAATATCAGAAGAATGAGTATAAGCTGATTTTTTCTTCTGACCATCTTGCTTCCAGAAGCGGACTCTCCTTACTATCGAACTCACAGGAGTTGCTGCGTTGCTTTTACCAAACATAAGATTCCTCAAACTCAAACTCAAAATTGTTTAACAAAATAGTCTAACGTACCTACAGCTACAAGGGAAAGATTTGCTAAATCGAATAAGACGAATCACTGTTAGAGATGAATAATTTTAGGTACATCTCAGCTTCTTTATATAACAAGCTAGACCATATTTGAAAATCTGATATCTAGGCTTCGAACAACGTTTTATGCATTACATTCTTAGATAGCTCATAATCCTTGTATTCCACTTGTCTGGTTTGTTTGAAATGAACGCTTCCATATCTTAAAAGTTCACCGAATGTTCCCGGCTCATTATCCTTGCCCTGATTTTCAGCCCTATCCCACAAAACACCCAATTGTGGTTTTTTAGTCATATTCCTTGCATGTGCAATCTTTTGCATAGATGTCTATATTAGAAGTCCCCAAGTAACTATATAGGTAGTCTTATATTCCTCAGAATCAGGATCAGAATCCAATTTGGTGGCAAAGGCATCGAATTGAACCTGACCTTGGAAACGTGTCATATTATCCAGGCCCCAGTTTTCCTTTATGGCATCAAGGTACAAAACATGATCTTTCGTATACTGAGCCCAGTTAGTTTCTTTGCCATTCCCATTGATAAGACCAAGTCGCATCCATGCGATTGCGACTTGGACATATCGCATCAATGTCGGACGATCGACCGTAAATTCCCAAGTATACGAACTGTCAGATTTCGGCATGAAATCATCTTCTGCTTCGAACACGAAAAGGGGATCTGATGCAATGCTCTCATTGTTGTATTTTCCATTCCAGATATGCAATAATAGACGTTGCCATGCATGTATAAGTAGATCATTCTTTCGTGCGGCTATAAAATATGTGGCTGTTTTAACGCCATACATAAGTGGCCTGGCAACTCGGTATCGTGAACCCGGAGCTTCCAACTGTTTCCAGCAGATATCATCAATGGAACGAAACAGAATTGTTCCAACATCCATAAATACTCCCCCATACAAGTAGACCAGCGCACATCGTATTACGTCAGCACTGCCGGTCCCCTTAAAAGGACCATCCATCTTGTTTTGTACAATCGCCTCAGGGAGGAGATCCGATGAAACCCAGTTTAAAACATAATTCGCGTCAGTAGGTATGGTGCTGACCACACAAATCTTCCACGAAGGCCCGCAAAGCCGAGCCCAGCCGATTATATTCCGCTGTTCCCAGGCTCCCATTTTATCAAAGCCGGCGTCCCAGAATGCCCATATATTCTTTTCACCTGTTATTGGACAGAATTTTGCGAGTGATTCGAGAATTTCATCATCAGAGCGTGCATCCTTTGCCTCAATAAACTGAAGCTAAGTAGAAAACTCTTGAGGTATAGCAAATTTCTGCTGTGAAGATAGCATATTTAGGTTCGCTGTTGGTATTTACTCAAGACAATTAGTCTGCAATTGATTGTTGGCTGCGAGGCTTCTGGTTTATGGTACCAAAGTATATTGTTTTGAGTAACGAGGTAAGAGATGGGTGGGCGATTAATATAATCCTATATTTGACATGTTGATTTTTCGGTAGTAAGGTATCAAATTAAGCCAATAATTGGGCTCAGACATGCATTAATGTTCCTTCGGTGTATCGGAGGTAATTCTTATTGCTCAAACCTGAGAAGTCCGAAGCCTGGTAGCTGCCCCAGCAACTGTGTTAGATCTCTTCACAGCTCTTCGCTTATAAACCTTCACATGGTTGGCCAAAAACGTATCTCCCAACACACCAAAAAACAAAGAAAAAGAGGATTTTTAAATTGTCCGATACCCCGAATCCACGAAAGGTCCGCAATTAATTTTCCTCCCAATGCACCTATTTTCTTATAATACAGGAATTAACTAAGGGGCTCAAATCACCGAGATTATTTTCTTAGTCCGTCTAAACCAGCACTACCGGATCAGACTTCTATGCGCTAAGTATTTTAGTAGCCTAGATCTGGCCTTGGCTTCCGCATCCCTCCAAAGTGTTATATTTCTACTAATGACACCTTCAACCCGTCCGTTCGCTCGAATGGAGACCGACTAAGATCTCATTAATGTCTTAGATCTCATATGTTGTTGATTTTGCGTTTATAGTCGCTACCCTGTAGACCTTACAAATTTGTGATTCTCTTATGATAGAAGCCAGAGATTTCAAAGCCTGCCTCTACGGATAGTAGCAAGTGATCTCTCATAATTCCGATTAGGCTTAAAAGGCTAACTCAGGAATGAAAAGAAAAAGGTCGGATATGATAATACGAAACATGATCTTTCAGAAATTTCTTGTTATGTAATTCTTGATTTACGAATGTAATGAAATATCTCTGTTATATTCTTTGGAAATCAAGCAAAACAATAAATTTTCTAAATGCACAGTTCTACACATTTAACATGTGGGAAGTATGAAACTTCCAGACTGGCCAATAGTTTCCACCTTAAATCCCATAAGCTGGAGCTTCTTAGCATCAAGAATAAGCCTTCCGTCAAAAATAAAGGCTGGCTTCTTCATATCTTTATAGATGCGCGCATAGTCGAGTTTGTTGTCTTTGAAGTCGTCCCACTCTATACAAATTACAATAGCATCTGCCCCATCAGCTGTAGTGTAGGGGTCCTTTACTATCGAAATTTTCTTGTTACTTAGTTTCGTCTTGCTTCTAACTCTAGAAAGTTCCATCCAAATTTGATCCTCTTCAACTTTCGGGTCATATATAGAAATATATGCATCCTCTTCTCGAAGATTGTCAACCACGGAGATAGCGGCGGATTCTCTTGTGTCGCCAGTACCTTTCTTGAAGGCAAACCCGTAACAGGCTATCTTTTTGTTTGTCAAATTGCCAAGGAGACAGGAGAATACACGCCTTGTAAAACGCCTGGTTTGATATTCGTTGATATTGAGTACCTAGTATCGATTTATTAGAACATGTATATATAAAATGTCCACTCAGTGAGAAGTACAAGGGAAATGCTGCCAAGTATTATTGTGTGCCGAGTTCTGGCTCGGCTTTGTATAATCTCGTGGCTTTGGCAGGATAAGATTCAGATGTATAAAAACTAAAAAACAACATACCTGCTTCCAATAGGTGGCAACTTTAGGGAGCCTTAAGCTTTCGCTAAGATATACGAGATGGAGAATATCCTTTCGAAAACAACTCCCACTGAACCCGATACTTGCTTTAAGAAAATTTGCTCCAATTCTTGAATCAAGGCCACAAGCATAGCTCACTTGTTCTATGCTAGCTCCGGTCAACTCGCAAATAGCGCTTAGACTATTTATGCTCGAGATCCGCTGAGCAAGAAGTGCATTCGCTGCTAATTTGGATAGTTCTGAAGACCAAGAGTTCATCTTGATGATTTTATCGCGGTTGACCCAGCTTGAATAGACTTTAGCGAGTGCATCGGCTGCAGCGTGGCCCCTCTCCGTGTCGGAGGAACTAATCAGAATTCGATCCGGATGAAGCAAATCGGTAATAGCAGTTCCTTCGGCCAAAAACTCAGGATTTGAAAGAACATCAAACGAGATGTTCGGTTTTAGATTAGCTTCTAACTAAAATAGTATTAGTCAGCTTCTACTATTCAGAAGAGGACTTGATTGTGATATTAGCTTTTTTAGGGATACCACGCCCTACAAGTATACTAGGTCTAGTACGAAGAAACTAACTCTGTTCTTCATGGTGGGCAAGCGGAGATTTCATATCAAATGTATGAGCAACATAGATAATACTGAACTTACAATGGACTGTATAGTGACAGCCATCCCACAAGGGACTGTGCTCTTTTCAACAATTATTTTATTACTTTGAGCTACTTGGGATATTCTTTGCGTTGCAGATTCGACATAGCATAAATCGGTAGCATGTCCAGCGCCAACCCCTGTAGCCTTCGTAGGTGTACCAACCGAGATAAAAATGAGATCTGCTTCTAATATAGCAGCATCGATATCAGTTGAAAAGAATAGATTTCTCCCTTTAGTAAGTTCAATAATCTCGTCCAGTCCGGCTTCATAAATTGGTAGTTCGTCTGAATTCCAAGCTTTAATGCGGGAAGCATTCACGTCGACAATAGTAACTTTGATGTCAGGGTTTTTAAGTGCAATAACAGCGCAAGTAGGTCCACCTAAGTCAGGTCTTAAAATTAACTCTTTGATTCCGTAAAGTAGAGTGATTCTCATACGCTAGGGGCATATTTAGATAAGGCATACCGACATAACCAGCTCCGATGCAACATATAGCTTTAACCCTTCCAGTAGAAATACGATTGTGTCTATTTTCTGTTGATTCCATGATCTCTATCTTCT
Source organism: Dactylellina sp. 'tibetensis' (assembly GCA_036971435.1). Taxonomy (NCBI): domain Eukaryota; kingdom Fungi; phylum Ascomycota; class Orbiliomycetes; order Orbiliales; family Orbiliaceae; genus Dactylellina; species Dactylellina sp. 'tibetensis'. Next base: position 12,421 of record JAKDFA010000023.1, on the reverse strand, counting down.
TAAGAATCAAAGGATGACTGGGAGAAGGATAATCTAGGTGTTTAATCAGATAGCTAGAAGCATCAGAGGGAATATAAGCAGCCAATAGACTTTGCGAGCAATTAGATAAGGGAAGGACAAGAATTTAATAGGAGGATGAGATTCCATGAGTTCCATGACCTTTAAATCTGGAAGTCAGTAAGTTGATCTTATCAGTGTCATCTAGGGCCAATAGCTTTCGTACCGATCGCCAATCGGTTCATACATCTACAAGCTGATGCAAGTCAACATAAATTCATGCGTTCGGATATTCAGGACCAGCGATTCGTAGGACAATGGCCGCTGTGGGAAGGTGAAAGACGCCCAAATTATCGAATCGCCGACTCGGTATTTGCATGTATATGCATTGATATAACACACTGGTAACCGAAATCACCGAAAGTACAACACAACAAAATCCCTTTGATCGAATAGACTCGGTGAACGTGGGACACCGCGCATACATGCTCTGCTTGTGAAACGAGTCATCAAGATAAGCCGGAACTCCAACCTAGTACTCATAGCGCCAATCATACTTAGATAACCATTTTAAAAGGAGCTTGTGATATCTTCTTCCATTACGATCCACAATTCGGATTGATAGAAGCTCTTAGTCATCAAGCTATACAATACCAACAATCTGCTTCGGATGCTGTCTTTTCAATCTAGTCTTCTTTGGCATTATCAGAATGAGTGAGAAAATCACGATCGCAGAGGGTGTTGAAGCCACAATCTCGCCAACATTCGTTGCGTTGACAGGGGTGTATAACTGTCGCGATATCGGAGTTAATATTAATAACTTCTGCGGAAGGAAGTAAGTGGTGTGATTGTATCTTACATTAAATGGCACAGAAACCTCATACAATTATCGCATAGGGTCTTGAAAGAAAACGTCTACTTCCGGTCTGGCCCACTAGGTATTCTTGATCTCCATATTGTAGGCATTGGAAAGAAACTAAAATATCACCGATCAGATAACGCGACTATTGAAGATATGGATACCCTCACTAAGACGAAAGGTGTAAAAACTTTCATTGATGTCCGTTCCACCAACGAGCATAAAATCTTCCGCACCAAAGGTGCTACCAACACTTTTCGAAAAGGTCATAACCTAAATTCTGCCGGCAATGGCGCAATATTCCTTCGCATCCCCTTCCCGCGCGACGAATATACCTATAAGGCAATTCTACCAAGACTTTCCAAACATCGTCGCATGCAAGCCATAATTTTACACTGTCTTGGATTTGAGTTTGAAGCTGTGGCACTTGTTTCCAAGCGTGCTATCGTGCCACTGGGTCCGAAGGGGTGCGCGACTGATTATATCAAATGGTTAGGACCGGAACTGAAAGAGATGTTCGCGGTTTTATCGAGAGAATCAAACTACCCGGTACAAATATATTGCGTAGCAGGGAAAGATAGGACTGGATTAGTCACCGCACTCGTTCTCCTGACCATACTGGGGCATAACGAGGCGGGAATCAGGGCAATAGATTATGATTATATGCTCTCCAATGAAGGACTGAAAGAGTGCCGGGCCGAACTCATAAGACAATGTGCGCCCTTAGGCTTTACTGAGGAAAGCGGATTTGCTGATGCACAGGCAGGCTTGGTAGAATTTGTTATTGGGGTTATTACTGAGAGAGGGGGTATTGAGAAGTATTTAGAGCAAGTTGGAGTCACTAAGCAGGAAATACAGGACGTCCGTGCCAATCTACTTGTGTGAACACATCCATCCGATCAGATAGGCATTCTATTATCTAGGATACTGCTCCTTTTTAGCTTAAAGACTATCTACAAGACATGATATAAACAGTGGCGGAAAAAAAATAGTGATACTATAGTCTAATTCTAAGTTTCTTGGTTGACACTTTCTGTTTCTGGAAGTCATAAATCTTATATAATGAATATGTTTTGATTATTACAATATGATACCGAAAATGTATAAAAATATCTGTTTATATATCAAATACTTTGCATCTTCTTAATCTTCCTATTGATTATTAGATACTATTTAGGAAAAGGTATTGAATCCCATGATTATAATATTAAAAAAAGGAAACAATAAAATATCAATAAATATCATAATATCATGGACCTATGGCCCACATGCACAGTACACTTACTTATCCGTTGTTTTATGTTATACTGTTCTCAATTTTATTTTGTTACTCTCCACGTCTGATTTACCGGTTTTGCAGCATACCCTATTCCAGTACAACTATGTGATTTGCACGCATATGAGGATGGTTCGCATGTGAATAGACGAGTAACCGAGCAATTATTGTATGCATTATTGTTAGAACTGATAAATTATCATCATCTTCATGGACCAACTCAAATTAGATTCAGCTACATAGTACGGCGGCAAATACATTTAAAAGTTAGATTTAATGATTTGGATTTTGCTCATCATAAATAGTTACAGATGAGGTTTGCAAGTATATACTGAGAAAAACTCATATATAAGTAACATTTTCCGATAAGAACATACAAGATTTCCTTCAAATTTAAACGCCTTGATATGTCTGCTCTTATATGAAGATGTATTAAGTGTCGCAGGGAGTTGGCAGCCATAGAAACACATCAAGATCAACAGTATTCCACATAAATTAAACTTGAATGGACATATAAATCACGTTAGCGCACCCTGCCGCAAGGCTGTATCACATTAAAGAGCCAATAGTGATAAGGGGTCGTCCTAGGTTTCGACAAATAGGGAAACAAAGTAACGGAGAAACTGAGCAACGAACTCGTGAAATCTGAAACAATACTTATTTCTTTTAACTATACAGGAAAACATGGGCAAGCTTTTGAGATGTGGTACTATATGGACTTCCTATTATCACTGGATCTTCAACAGAAACGCTCATGCCTCTGTCTTATCTTCCTTAGAGACCACGAGATTAGAACAAACTATTTATAACTAAAAATAGCAGTATGGTGCCAATATATTGAAAGATAACCTATATTGTATTTCTGATAAAATGCGACAGATTTATCTATGAATTAGCAACCCGCTTATAAGTAGGAATCAAATCGACTACTCTCATAAATCTCATTTTAATCCTCACCTGTCGGTTCATGGACTATAAAAACTGTGTATAGGCAGCACGATATCATATATCGATTAAAGTAAGAATATCATTCCCTACAATTTGTAACTATATCTCCGTATACTGGGAGAATCTTTGTGTGTCCTCTTTCAGCCGTTCAATATTGAGAAGCGGTTGAACGGAAAAAATCAATCGCTTCGCTTAAGCTAAATCTCTGGAAAAAGAACTCTTCCTAGCAGTGGGAAGAGAAAGTAGCAGTATCTCTGATTTCGAGTAGGCTATATACCATGAGTTTTGCGTATACATAAAACTCCTGTTCTACTTGAACAGCCATGAAACCATACCTACAGCTGTTCTTGTGGGTCTACACATTTCCATCTGGGTTATGTTGGTTGTAGTCCGGTCGAGACAAATATCTGGGCTAAATATTCGTCATATACTAACAACTCCTGGCACACAGGTCAACGAGAGTCACTGACAGCATTTTTCGAGACAATATGCATTCACTCAATGAGTTCGATATAATAGCCTCAGCAGTGTAAAACTAGATCATGGAATTCCGCCTTCCTGTAGGAATTTCCGAAATTATATCTAGCTTAAACTCGAGATGCCTGTGTACAAAAAACCCTGATTGGTAACAAAGAAAGCTGAAAATAGAATAAAAAATACGAACTTGCCGTAAATAAAATCCAGAAAACTTTTGATTAGCTTGTGAGTAGCCCTTGGTAAGTTTGTGATTGGTTCGCGATCCACACTCGATCAGCTTATGTTTGGCTCGTGATCCATTTTTGAGCAACTTGTGATCGTCTTATGGTCCAGCTTTGCAAGCTCTAGGTATATTAATCTGGATAGTAACCTAATGTAAACAGGTACCAAAAATAGCAGGTTACTCAAAAGGGCGACCTAAAAGAACTCGCAAACCTTTATTAAAAATAATACATTTCGCCCATTCCGAGGCGGCGTATCATTCAGGCGTATGTATCTAGCATTCTAGCCATCTGGTGGTAGTCGGATAGGTATCGTTTAGGTGCCTATAACAGTGCCCGTATGTACATGTACGTACGTGTTCACCTTATAACGCCTGCCCCGCACATGTTAAAAAACGGTACTTTAGGTTCCATGGCGCAATTTGTCACTTACGAGTATGATGATTTGTTGATGCTTTCGCCGATTCGCTCATGATGGATTTCTTAAAATCAATATGAGGTGCGATGTCGTTTAGTAATAATTCTGGCTATCGGAGAGTATTACCGGGCTTTGTATGAGTTTCATAGTTATATTTGAGCGACTAAAGGTGTTAAATTATTGTCAAAGAATCATCAGGAAAAAAACGCTTTTGCAACCCACCCATAGGAGTTTCTTTCATCATGCCCTTCCGCCTTATTAATTTAAATTTTTTATGAACGAGAAGTTGTGGAAGACATCTGTGCGTCGCGCTAACGAAAGAAAATTAAGAGCAGCCAAAAAAAATTTAGAAGCCGAAGCACCAATAAAGTCAAAAATATTTAAAAGACATGCAATAATCAAGCATTAAGGGGAAGCGCTCGACCGAAAAGAAGGGAAATTTTCACTAAAAAAGCCTTTATCTAACGCAGACCAGTATGTGCACAAGCTGCTCGACAACCGTACAGCAAATTTTCGACAAATGGAAAATAATCAAAAATATTGTTTCTTGAAAATTTTGGGATGATGGCTAATTCTGTGGTTTGGTATCCACAGTTCCAGCTGAGTTGGGGCAGCCGACGGCCGCCTCAGTTACAATAAAAGTTTATAAGGCTAGTTAGTAAGGATGAGATTCGTAGAGATCCAAGAGAGTTACGGTTAGCCCGGTGGCTTTCTTCAGTTGAAAAGATCGGTTGATTGGTTGGTTTCTTGAACGTGGAGCCGCAGCTCCGACCCGGTAATTTAAGTCCATACATTTTCTCTAAAAGACAACAACACAATCGAAAAACCCCTTCTGACACTAGACTATTTATTTAGCGTCGGACACATTCGCCGCGAGTAGTGTCCGTTGTTTGGTAGTCAGAATGGTGCACTTCGAGAAGGGCCAGATTGGGCGATTCGGCTGTTAGCGGTTCGATGCTTTATACGCCGGTCGGTTGCTTTTTCGTTCAAAAAGGTCTATTAGAGGTCGAAACATGTAGCTTCAATTCACGAAATCTTTTACTAAGTGGATATGTAGGCATGCCGTGGGATCGCTGATAGATTTAAAAGAAATTTGGAGTACCAGCAGGTACGTATTATCAACAACTCAAGCTGATTCGATTGATCAAGCACTCCGTTCATGATCCGGATACCCATTTTCTCGATTACACATTCATCAAACAAGCCTCAAAATGAAGATCCTAGTGCTTTGTGCTACAAACTGCATGGGATTAGGCCTGTTGAACGCCTTTCAGGATGAACCAAATTACGAGCTCTTCGCTTTTACACGTAGTCCAGAACTCGATGCAGCCAAACATCTTCACGAAACCGGAATCATCGTATTCAAAGGTGATTTTAGCGAACAAGCATCCCTCGATAGAGCATTCTCTGGGATTGATGTAGTTTTCTTCGCTATTCCTCCAGACTTAAGAGGCAACACAGACCTCGAGCAGGCTCAAAACATTATTGACGCTGTCAGAAGACACAGCATTAAGCAGGTAATCTACGGATCGGTTGCAAGAATTGGTACACGAGAGAACTTCGATAAGGTTTTCAACAAGCTTCCAGATGATAGTCACTCCAAAATATATTGGAAGAAAAAATTTGCAATCGAGTCTATCGTCAAGAACTCCGGTGCACACACATCATGGACAATTATTAAGCCGCCGCATTTTATCCAAAAGGTTGTCTTGCCCAACTATGTGGCGCCGAGGTATCCTGATTTACCCACCAATTATATCTACAAAGACGCAACAGATCCAAATATCAGCCAGTGGTGGGTTGACGGTACGGATGTTGGTAAATTTGCAGCGGAGGCTATTAAAAACCCCGGGAGATACCGTAATAAGGAAATTACCTTTGGCACAGAGTTACTTAATGGCTTTGAGCTTGTAGATCTGTTGCGTAAGGTTAGTAAGAAGGATGTCAAGCTATACGATTGGACAGTCGATGAGTGGGAAGCGTCTAAAACCGATGCTGATTCACTGCATCGCAGGAGGCATGATATGGCGGAAATGGGATATGACCCTGAGGCCGGGAACCCAATGGAGTATGGGGTTAAGCTTACACCAATTAGTGAATGGCTTGAAAGTAACAAAGTTGGCACTTGGTTGGCTTAGGAACTTTCAACTCGCTAACTATCCAACTTTTAAGCAATAAGTCCTTAGATGTTTGTATATATATGTATATCTAAGGAGTTCTCGCTGAACTAGTACAAGCTATCTATTACAAACTAGTCAATACAAGGAACTTGCAACAGCACGAGAGACTTGAAGAAGAGATCGAACGAGCTTATGCAGCCATGGCAGTATAGTAATGACAAAATAATTTTGTCAATTGAAAGTTCAGGCTATTGCACTGGATTTTTAGAGTTGCGTTTTATCGCATCGAAGAGCTACATGGGATGTACATTATCCCCGCGTGAATAATATTGCACTGAGGCTTGAGCAGAATTCGCACCCAGTTTGAACTCCCTTGGGTTGAAATGATGTTGTTTGACTAATTTTATAGGCTAATAACGCACCAAGGTCTAAATTAAGGTGATTCAGTTAGACCGCTTCACGATTAGCTAGATGGCCACAGTCCTTTTAGTTAATAAAAGGCTGGACACCCTTTTCTTTTGAAACTTAGTCCAGAGGACGCATAGAGGAAGCTTCCTCTATGCTAGAAGTTAGAATAGATATCCAACATGTTCTAGAAATAGCAGACGCCAGCTTAAAAATTTTGGACTTTTCCCTTCAACAATTCATCGTACCTAAGCTTCCTTACGCTATGATTAGAGTTGAAAGACTAATGGAGTACATGAAATTCTATTTCAACTTCGTCTTAAAGTAATTTTATACAGAAAATTAGACTAGTTTCAAAGACAAGTTATATAAGTTGGCAAAGATAATATGATATGAATAGTTTCTAAATCACAAAAATCTATTTAACTAGTGTAATCTTATCAATAAATATTGATTATAATATTTATATCATAAAATTTTATAATAATTACAGTATCTAAATGATAATAATAATAACATATTATAATTTAAATTATACATTATTATTAATCTTATTGTTATAGTGCTGAAGCTCAGTGCTTATAGCTAGAATATATATAGGTCTCTATATATATAATTAATAATTAATTAATAGTAATAATAATATATTATAACTAAAACTCTATACTATTTATAAATTTATATATAAATAATTTAGTTTATATTTATATATATATTATTACACTCCAACTTATATAAAATATTAAATAATTAAATTGTAATATATTTATAATTCTATATATTATAAATTAGCTAATTCTATAATTATATCTATAATAATTAAAAAAATATATTTATTTATATTATAATATTATAATATTATAATATTATTATAGTATAATTTATTTATCAAATCTTAATTTATAAATATTTAAGTATAAAATATTTAAATATAGAATTATTATTTTAATAATAAATATTAATAATATATTTATTAAAGTTCTAATAATATAGCTTTAATTAATTATAATTATATAATAATAATATTTATATTTATTTATATAATATTAATTAAATTATATAATTATTAATATAAACTAAATATATAA
>JAKDFA010000022.1:0-23437 GCA_036971435.1 Dactylellina sp. 'tibetensis' | reverse complement strand
AAATATATAGAATTTTTAAATTCTAATTTATCCAATTTTTTATTATTAATTTTATTATTAAATATTATTATAATATTATTTAAAAAAAACCTAAAAAAATACTTAATATTACTAAAAGATTTTAATTTTTAGATATATATATATTTTAAATATTATTATAATATTTTATCTAATTATATATATATAATTATAATAAAATAAATATTAAATTTTATTCTTAATAACTATTATTATTTTAAATATTTTTTTATAATATTTTTTTATAAGAAATAAATTAATAAACTTTTTAATATAAGGCTTTTTATACCTAAAAATATATAAAAACTTAATATTAATAATTTCCTTTTTATAATAAACTAATTTTTTTAAAAAATTTTTATTAAATATAATTTAGCTATAATAATATATTATTAAATAAATTTTTTAATTAATTTTAAAATTTCTAAATTTCTATATCTTAAGCCTTCTAAAAATAAAATTATATAAATAAAAAAAAATTTTTTAATATAAAAAAATTTACCTACTATAATATATAATTTAAAAAAATATAAAATAATTATTAAAGCTAATATATAAGTCTAAACTTAATATTATATAATTTTATATTATATTTTAGTTTATAAAGTATTTCCAAGTTTTGAGGTTAATAAAATAATTAAATAATTTTTTATTAATAATATAATATTAATTTTATTATTAAATATTAGGAATAAATATAAAATTTATAATTAATAATTTAAAACTTATAATCTAGAGAAAATTATATAAAAATATTTTCATAAATTTTATTAATTTAATTCCGAATTCGAGCAATTATTTCTAGTAAATTATAAATTTTATAAAAAAACTAACAAATTTATTTTTTATACCAATTTAAATAAATATATATATTACTATTTTAGAATAAAAGAAACAAATATTAAAAATAAAAAATTAATTATAATTTTAAATTTTAATATATTTAAATTTACTTATATAATTTATAATTTATATTTATTAGTTAGTGGAATTTTTGGGAAGAATTATAATATTATATTTAATTATATATTTAAAACTTATTTTTAGATTTTTTAATATAATATTTTTAAATTCAAGCTTTATATTTAGTGTAAAAAGAAATTTTAAAATTATAATAAATTTAAATAATATAAATATATAATTAATTATATAAATAAAATAAAAATATAAAATTTTTAAAAGCTTTTCTTATATAAATTTAATTATTATATATAAGTATAAATTTATTAGTTTACTTAATAATTATTTAATTAATAATAATAAATATTATCTTAATTAATTAATTAATTATATATAAAAAATTTATTAAAAAATAAGTTATAATTTTACTAAAATTATAACTTATATTATGTAAATAATAATTTTTTTTTAAATAATAAAATATATCTTTAATATATAATAAATTCTATTTAATATTTTTATAAGCTATATAAAATATTACTATTATATATTTTTCTATAACTTTATAAAATTATTAATTTTAAATTTTCTCGGTATATAAAATATATATTAATAATATAATATTTATATTAATATTATATTTAATTAAAATAAAAATATTTTATTTACTATTAAACTAATTAGATAATTATATTAGTAAAATAAAGGATTTAATTTTAATTTTTTTTTTTTAAAATATAAAATTTACTTTTTAAAAAAGTCTTTTTTTACTTTAACTTTTATAAATTTTATTTTGATATTTGTAAATTTTATTTTAAATTTCTTATTAACTTTAATTAATTTTAAATAAAAATTTTAAGTTTTAAACTTCCAATTATTATTTTTAAGAATTTTTATATATTTTATTATATTAAGTATTAAGCTTATTAATTTTTTATATAATTATATTTTTAATTTTTATATATATTTAATCTTAATTTAGAAGTTTATAATTAAAATTATTTCTTTATTTTTGCTAAGTAAAAAATTAAGATAAATTTTTAAAATATTATTATTAATAAATAAATTAATTATTATACCTAATAAATATATATATTTAGGGTTTAAAATATTATTTAACTTAAATAATTTGATAATATTATTCTTAAAAAAATAAAAAGTACTTTTATAATTTATAATTTTATAAATTTAGTAATTTGATAATAATATTTTTAATTCTATAAAACTATTATTACTAAGCTTTATTAACTAAATAAATAATTAATTTTCTTTAATAAATTTATATATTATTTTAATATTTTTTTCGTTAATTATAATAATAAATATTATTAATTAAAATAAATTATTAAATTTAAAATAATATAAAAATAGCGTTTAATTCTAATATATATTTATAATTTTTTAAGTGTTAACTTTTACCCCATATTACTCAACTACATTTATTAAGATTAATACTAAAAATAAAATTTAAAAAATAGAAATTTATATATAAAATCTTATAAATTTTTTTATAAATTTTAAATTTTATATACTTTTTTATCTACTATTTTTAATTTTTTTTTAGTAATAATATAACTAAAACTTTTCTTTACTATTTTTAAAAATTATTTAATATTTATTAAAGTGAGGCTGCGAGGGAATAATAATTAAGATTTAGAAATAACTTAAATATTTATAAAATTAATATTATTCTTAATTTTTAAATAATTAAGAAATATATTAATATTTATAAATCCTAATATAACCTTAATTAAGAAAATTATTCTAATTTTATAAATTAAAATTATAATTTAAATTTATTATCTTTATATAATTATAATTATAATTATATAATATATATAATATAGGGTAAGGAAAACAATATACTACTTAATTCTAAAATAATAAATAAATAAATATTAAAAATAGAAACTTATAATTTAAATTAAAAGTATTTAAAAAATATATTAAAATATTATATATAAATTTATTAAGTTAAATTTAAAAAAAACTATTTTTTTAATAGCTTTTATAATTATAAAGTAGCTAATTTAGGAACTAAATATTAATTTATAAATAATAATATTATATAATTATAAAAAAATTTAAATAAAAAATATTATTATTATTTAAAGAAAAATAAATAAAATCTTTATTATATTAAAAATGAAAAGTTATTTAAGTAATCTAAGATTATTCTTTTTTATTATATTTTATATATTTTTTATTAAAATATTAGTTAATTTAGATTACTTTTAATAGCTAAATTTTAAAATTTATAATTGATAAAATTATACTTTTTATAATTATTAAATATAAGTATTACTATATAATTTATATTAATCTAATATTTTTTGTTAAAGTGTTGAAGCTCAGTGCTTATAGCTGGAATGTATATAGGTCTCTATATGTATGGTTGATGATCAATTGATGGTGATAATAATATATTATAGTTAAGGTTCTATACTATTTATAAATCTATATATAAATAACCCGGCTTACGCCTATACATATACCGTTATACCCCAATTTATATAAAGCGTTAGATAATTAAATTATAATACATTTATAATTCTATATACTATAAACTAGCCAATTCTATAATTATATCTATAACAACTAAAAAGATATATTTATTTATATTGTAGTATTATAATATTATAATACTATCGCAGCATAATTTATTTACTAAATCTTAATTTATAAATATTTAAATATAGGGTATTTAAATATAAAATTATTATTTTAATAATAGATATTAATAACGTATTTATTAAAGTTTTAATAGTATAATTTTAATTAACTATAATTATATAATAATAGTACTTATATTTATTTATATAATATTAATTAAATTATATAATTATTAATACAAACTAAACGCATAATAGTACTTATATAATTAAAGATTTAATATTATATAATTAAGATATCTTATAATTATAGCTATAAATAGAGTTATACATAACTATATAATTATAATACTTATTATATTAATCTTAATAATAATAATTTTAAATTTATTATAATTTTAAAATTATAGTATATACTTTTCTACTAAAAATTAATAAATATTAAGATTTTATATTACTTCCCCAGCTTAAAATTATAAGATTCTATAATTAACCTATAATAAATTCTAAAATTATAAAAATAAAATTAAATATTTAATAAATAGTTATTTTTTTAAAATTAAATTTTATTTTCTTTTTTTATCTCTAACTTATTTTTTTATATTTTAATAAACAATTTTTATTTTTTTTTTTATTACTATAATTATAAGCTTATATTATAGTTATAGATAATTTAAATTACTATAACATTATTATTAATAATTTTAATAAATATATTTATATTATATTATATTAATACTATTATAATGATTATATTATATATATTATAATATTTATATTGTGGTTAAATAAATATACTTATTATATTAAAATTAATGTTTTTTATTTTTAAAATAAGTAATAAGCTAGCTTCTATACTTCTATAAATATAAATTAATTTAAATTTAATATTTTTATAAAATTAGAATATTAAGAAATTTATTAATTATAAGAATAGAATAAATTTTATTATTTATAACTTTTTTTAATTTATTATTATATCTAGAAATTTATAATTATATTAGATCACTATCCCCTAGCTATATAATTGTATAGTTAATATCCTAATTATTTATTATGGAATAGCTTTTAATAATCTTTTTGTTATTTTTAATAATATTATTATTTAAGATATAATATAAAGTTTTAATAATATTGTAGGTATAATAGTTTTTTAGTTTTTTTATTTATTTATAAATTTAAATATGCTTTTGTTATAAATTGCTTTAGTAGTTGTAGGATTTAAACTTATACTTATAACTAGTAAAGGTATTACTCAGGCATAAGTTGTTGTTATAGTTAATGTAGTATAAGATATTTTTGGAGATATAAGCTCTTTATTAACTTTATAGGATATAATAGTATAATTAATATATTTATATAATTATATAGATATATAAATATTATTTTTATTATTATAATTTTTAAGAAGTATGTTAACTAATTTATATAAAATTATAATATATAAAATTATATTGTTAAAAAGTATAATACGTTTATAGGATTTGTATTTCTATTATAATATATTTTAGGTGTTATTGGTATTTATTTATTTTTTATTTTTATGTTTGAATATATATTATTAATTATTTTATATTTATTATTAATAAAAAAAATTTATTTATTTTTTAATTTAGTAAATTTATATGTAGTATATAAGAATTATAAATTTTGGGTAATAATAATTTGGTTATTGTATTTATAAGTAATTACTTAGTGTTATAATATTTTATTTTAAAATTATTAATTCTTATTTTATTATGGATTTAGAAGTATTAGATTTTATAATACTTAATTTTTTATTAATTTTTATTAATAATATTTATTATTATAACGCTAATATTATTTATATATAATATTATAAAAAATAGTAGAAGTTATAACTATAATTATAAAACTAATAAACTTTTAAATAATATTTTTTTTAGTTATTTATTTTTAATACTAATATTATTAAAAATAATTATTTTGGCTTTAATAATAAACTTTATAATTATAGTTTATAATTTATTTTTTTATAAAATAATATTATTTATTAATAGGTATAAGTAACTAGAAGTGGATTTTTAAGTTATATCTTTATTTTTATAAATTTTAATTTAATTAATATTATTATAATTTTTTAGTATTAAAAAAAGATTATTAGAGTTAATTTTATTATAATTATAATATAAAAACTATCAATAACTACTTATAAGATATTAATATATTTAAATAATAATTTATTAATATTTTTTTATAAATATATATAAATATTAGCTTAATTTTAAAATTATATAAATCTAAATTAAATTAATTTTTTTATACTACATAATTTAAAAAGTTAATTATAATATAATAAATCTTATATTCTTCTTTAATTAGTAAAAATTAAAATATATCTTTTAAGAGTTATATGCTTAAATTTATAGAAGTTTAATATAATTTATTATCTAAAAAGCTAAATCTATTTAGGATATTTTTATAATAATTTTTTTAATTAAATTATAAGCTTTAATAAATATAGTTTTATTATATTTATAAATTTAAAAAATACTTTGCTTTTTTTATATCCTTAATAATATACTTCTTTATAAGAGTTGTTTTCGTTTAAAAAATTATAACTTTATTAATAAAGAAAATTAAAAAGTTATTAATATATATAATAATTATTATATTATTATAAAAATATAGATATTTGTTGGATTTGCTTTTTTATATTTTAAATAGAAATTTTGGGCTTATAAGCATATAATTTAAATTTTTATTTTATAAAAATAAAATTTACTTAAATTTATATAATAATTTTAAGAGTAATAATATTATTATACTATTAAGTAATTTATAGTTTTTAAATAGAATAATAAAAACTTTCTTATTTAATAATAAATAAGTATTTAGAAACGTAGTTTTAATATTTAATTAATAAATCTTTAAATCTAAAATAATAGTTAAAGCTAGTAATATATGTATTATATATAAATTTATAATTAATATATATATTTTAATATAATGTATTTTATAATATTATTTATAGTTTTTTATTATTAATCTAACTTTATATAATATCTTAATATTAGTATACTTCTTAATAAAAATCTAGTGTATATTTAATAGTTTAATATTTTTTGATACTTCTAAAAGTGTAGTCTATATCTTATTATTAATAAGTGTTATTATTTCTTTTTGAATTATATCTAACCAGTCGTTTTGTTCGAGGCTGGTTATTATTTTATTATAGGATTGGGATAAATTAAAATTAATAGATATATTTTTTATAATTATAAATATAATAGTCTTAGCTTTTTATAATTCCCGTAAGTATTTAGCTTTAAAGGTTTAAATTATTATAGTATAATAAATATATATATTCTTAATATTTCTAAGTTTATTATTATGGTATAATACTGCTTGTTCCTTTTAGGATTTAGTTATAAAAGTCTCGTCATTAATTATTTTGTCGATAATAATATTAAGTTCTTATAATTAAAAGAATATAAGATTAATTATAATTATAAAATTGGGCTTTTAAGCTAATTCTTCTGCGAATAGAATAATATTAATATATTAGTTATTTTTATTATATATCTTTTTAATATTAAGCTGTTTTTATAATTCTATATCCTTTAAATTTGGAAGTATTAGTAATAATAGAGTGGTATTAGTATATAACTTCTTCTAATATTTTTTATTATAGAAGTATACTCTATAATCTTCTTTTATAAATATAGAATTATTTATAAAGATAATATCTTTAATAATTAAAATATATTATTTTATTAAGTTTTAAATTTTATACTATTTTAATATATAAATATAATTTAAAAATATAGTCTTTCTAATTCTATATTAATTAAAAATCTTTATATATTTTTCTTTAAGAATTATAATATATATAAAATAGCTAAATAAATATATATATATATAATTAATTAAAATATTATTAAATTATTTTTATAAAAACTTAATAGTATTTTTTCTTTTCTATTTAAAAAGTATAAGTTAATTATTAATAAAATAAGTTATTAATATTACTTTAAGTTAAAAAACTTCTAGTAATTTTAATTTAATTAGGATTACAGTAGCTAATTCTTATAATATATATATTATTTTTTTAATTATATTATTTTATTTATATATATATAAAGCTAAAGATTCTATTTTGATTTTATAATTTAAATAGAATTACTAAATCTTCTTTTATAAGAATTTTCTGGTATTATTGAGTTATATAGTTTTAATTATAGAATTATTATACTTATTCTTTATTATAATTATGAATTAAATAAATTATACTTTATACTTTAAATGCTATATAAAAAAGTGTATCTATTTAAAATATATAATTTTATTTATAATAATAAATGTATATTTTACTTTATTATATAATTTAGCTATAAATTTAACATATTATTTATATAAAAAAATAATAGTAAAGGGTCCTACTATATTTATATAAATATATTTAAAAAGTTATAATTTTTTAAAATTAGAAAATTTTGAATTATAATAAATTATTATTTTAGAAAGCATGTATAACTTATAAATTAAATAATTTTATGATTATAGAGGTATCCTTTTTTTAGCTTAAATTATAATTTTATATATTATTTTTTAATTTATATAGCTTAGTTTCTTATATTATTATAAAAAATTAATGATTTTTATTAAAAGCGTATCTTTAAATATTTAATAAGCTAATAGAATTATAGTTTTAGAAATAAATGATTTATTATTTTTATATTTTTTTTTAGGTATATTATAATCTCTACTACTTCTTAGCATATAAAGGTTTATAATATTATTATAGATAAGTTTTATTATAATAATACTATTTATTTTTAAAATATTATTTTATAATATAAAATATATGTTAATAAATCTTTTTTATAATTTCCTAATTAAATAAAGGTTTAATATTATTTAAAGCATAAATAATATGTTATATATAATAAAAATTATAATTTTAATTTTTATAATTATTTAGCTATAATTATATATATATATAATTAAATTATTATTTAATTTTATATATCTGAAGATATTAAATAAGATATATATATTAGGTATGAATATTGTTAATAATTTATAGATTTAATTATTTATGCCTAAATCTATAAATTATTTAATTTAAAAATTATAGAATTAAGTATTTTTCTTAATATTAATATTATAAATAATTACTATATTATAAGGCTTAGGGATTGTAGGATAAAGAATAGTATACTTTTTTAATTTTTAATTTAATGATTTAAGTTTTGGGTAATTTTTAAAGTAATATTTTTATAGATGGTTAGTAAGCTTATAATTTTTATATAATAAATAGATTGTTTTTTTTTTTAATTTAGGAGGTATAGAATTATAATAAGTTTTTAGTTTTTCTTTTTTATTGGTATAAGGCTTTTTATCTATGTTATTATTTTTAGTTTATTTGTTATTTATTATTAAGTTATGTTTATATTTATATTTATTAACTTTATATACTATTATAATGGTAATATTATAATTAAGATTATTTTAATTAGAAAATAGTAAGTTTTAAGAATTTATATAATATTACCTTTTTTATTTAAGAAATATAGTTTTGTAAGTATTATAATTGTTTTAAGAGAGGGTGATTTGAGTAAGGATAAAATCTTTAAACTTCTTAATAATATATAAGTTTATATTTATAAAAATAATATTTATAAATTATATAATTATATAAAATTTGATATATTTTTTATTATAAGCCTCTAGTATATCTTTAGTAGTATTAAATAAATTGGTTTTTATAAAGATTATATTTAAAATATTTTTTTTTTTTTTTTATAATTATATAATAATTTTAAAATATTTAGTTATAATTGTATATTTATTAAGATTATTAAAATGAATATTAAAAGTAAATAGTTTAAGCTTTAATATATTTATAATACTTTAAATATTTAAAAGATATTATTTTTTAAATATATTTATTATTGTCTTGGGTATAAGGTTTAAAAAATTATTATAAATATTATTATATATTAAATCTTAAATTATAGTTTTAGTAAGAATTTTTATAATTTTGTATTTATTAATAATAGTGGTACCTATAAAGTTTATTGTTTTAATAATAATTAATGAATTATTAATTTTAATAATTATTAAGATTTTAATTAGTGTTATTGTAGATATAATAATTGGTATAATTACTGGAAATATTACTAGTGTAGTCATAGTAGTTAATATAGTTACTAGTATATCCTTAATAAATTGAGATAGTTTATAATTATATTTAATATATGAGTTTAGTACTTGTATAACTTTACTATACTAAGTATAATAATTATTATTATTTATGGCAAAGATAAAGTGTAAGGAAAAGGGAATAATAGTTATTATAATTTAAAAAATATAAAATATATTGATTTTTCAAATATAGAGTAATCTTGTAGTTTAGGGGTTATATGTAGCTATAAATAAGATTTTAATTATAGAGAATATATATAATAAAATTATTATAAGTAGAAAGTAGATATGCTTTTAGTATATTAGAAAATGGTATTAATAATGTATTAAAGTACTAAAGTTTAATACTTATAGCTGGAATATATGTAAATTTCTATATATATAATTAATGATTAATCAATATGTTATACCTATCCCCTATCCCAGATCTACTGGTATAAGGTTTAGCTAATTTCATTTAAACTTTCTATTTTTTAATCTAATTACTTGGGTTTTAGAACGAGGAAATATATAGTCACTAAAGTAATTAAACTAATTAATATAAAAATATAATAATAAAATAAAATATAAATAAGTAAGTATTATATTGTATAAATAAATTAATTAATAAAGATTCCAAACCTTCATTAATCCTAATAATAATCTTTATATAATATAAAAATAGCATACATTATACTTAATAAAAGAATAACTATTTTATATATTTAAATTAAATAGTTATTCTAACTTTTTAATTATATATTAAACTAGATAGTTATTTTAACTTTCTAACTATATATTAAGCTAAATAACTATTTTAACCTTCTAACCATGTATTAATCTTTTATTTTTTTTTATTTAATAATTATATTTTAAATTTTTTTATTAGATTTGTTTATATTTTTTTTATAAAGCAGATGCTTAGGTTTTCAGTACTATTTTTTCCAGATTTTTAAACATAAATATTTTATATTATATTTTGGTCTAAGCCTTTTTTGAACAAACGCAAACATTCCAATTCTATAGATACTAAAATATAAGAAATGTTATAGAGTATTGAAACTAAAATATTCTTAATATTCGGTTTTAAAAGGCATTTATAATACTATCTCCCTTTTTTAAAGGAATTTTTTATAGAAGAATTTTTTAGATGATCTTATCATATAGGGAGTTAAAAATATAGTAGTATTAAATAAGTTTATATAAGAAATATCTTTAAAAAATATTTTTATATAAGATTCTAAGTATAAAAGTTTATTTTATAAAAGATTATTTGTATAAGCGAATATTTTATAAAAAAATATAAAATATAGGGCTTTTTTTTTATAAAAATACTATTTTTTTATAAAAATCACAATTATATAATTAAATAAGATATAAGTAAGATTATAATTTATTAAAAAATCAAAAATCAAACTTCATTTTATAAATATTTTTTTTTATTATACGCGTAGATAATTAATATATTAAATAAGTTTAAATAAAGTAATTAAATAAAATTCTTCTTTAAGAAAAGCTTATAATAAAAAAAAGAAAAAAGAACATCTTATTAAAATCACAAATATTAAAGAATTTAAATATTTCACAAAAAGTCCTTGTTAGTACTACAAAAATAATAATTTTTTATACAAAATTATAAAAGTTGAAAGATATCTAATTTATATATACAATAATAAGAGCAAATATAATACTATTCCTAATAAGTATTTTCAATCATTTTTTTTTTTTTTTTTTTTTTTTTTTTTTTTTTTTTTTTTTTTTTTATTTTCTAGTGTATAGTACTAATCTTATCTTTATAATAAAGCAAATTAATAATCTTTATTATAAAAAAATCACAGAATTAAAAGAACTAAAATCTTCTTTAGCAAAGACTCTTTCTAAAGCTAACAACTTACAAAATAAAATTATTCGAAAAAAGAAGGAATTAGAAATTATTATAAAAAAACATTTAAAAAATATTAAGCATAAAAATACCATTTCTCAACTTAAGAATATAAAATTTAAAGTCTCTATCAAAGGTTCTAATATAATAAAAAAATCTATTTATCAATTTCGTCTTAATAATTTTTCCTAATTCTGTTTTCCCAATACCAGGAATCTTATAGAGATTCCCAGTATAAAAGATATACTAACAGAATACTAAAATATTAAAGATTTTAGATTTTCTAAATATATATTTTATTTCTTTATTTTATCATTATTTTTATATTTTTAACTTTTTTAAAATAAATTTTTATTATTATTATGAAGTACGTATTTTTTAGGCTTTTAGTTTAATTTTTATTATTTATGAAATAATAACTCACATTCAGATTTTTTGGGTATTTTGTCACTCTTACCCGAATCCTTAGTGGGCGAAGTAATTAGAAAAAGAGATTAATCTATAAAAAACTAGAAAAAAGTACTTAAATAAATTCTAACATAAACTCCTATTAACTCATTATATTTATAAACTTTAACTATAAAGTTAATTTTTTATTTCAAATTTTATCTATTCCTAAAATATTAGCTAATTTTTCTTAAATTATTTTTTTTTCCTCCTTAATTACATGGTACCCTATTAAACAAGCATCCTTTTAATTAAAGATAATTTTAAATGACTTCTAGTAAAATATTTTTTTTTAAAATTTAAAAATTGTTTTCTAAGCCATAAGAGTTAAGCTATTTTATTAAGTATTCTTCTTTATTATTTAATTTATCAAGTATTTTTTTAATATTATATTTGATATAATTGTTAAATTTAATTTTGTTTTTATTAAGGTTTTTTTGTAGGCTTTTAGGGACTAATTTTAGAATAAAAATATAAAATATTCTATAAATTCATATTAATCTTAATAAGTTTAGTTTAAAAATATTAAGCCCTAATTTTTCTATAACTATATAAAATCTTAATTTTTGATAATCAAGTTTTTTATTAAGTTGTTTAATTTTAATGTTTTTTGTAAGCAGATATACTTTATTTTCTTTTTCCAAAAAAAATATTGGAAGATAGTTTTAGTTATAATAATAAATTATTTATAAATTTACGAATTTAATATTTTTTTAAAGGGAAATATATAAAATTTATATACTTTTTATATATTCTTTAGCTTAGGGTATTAATTCTTTAATTAAAATAAATAATAATATTATTTTTAAATTTTAATTTATAAACGCTTCGTATAATATAAATTTAATAGCTAAATATTAAAAAATATTATAAATAAATTTTATATATAATAATAATAATATTTAATTATTTTAAGCATAATTAATAAAATTTTTAAAGTAAATCTTGATAATTTAAATTATTTATTTTAATTATTTATTAATTTAAACGTATTTTTTAATAGCTATATTAAGCTTAATACTCATTTAATTTATTCTAAAATTCTAAAATTTACTATTAAATAGTAAATCTTTATTATAAATATATTTATATTATATACTATATTTTATAAAAACATATTTAATATAAATAAAGTTAAATTCTTTAGTTCTTTATATATCATTCCATAATATTAAAATAATAGTTTTCAAGAATTTATCTATAATAATAAAGGTTTTGTTATAAATTTAATTAATAAAAAAATTTTTTAATTTAAAAAGTCTTTGTATAAAATTATAGGTTATAACTTAGAAAAATATATTTAGTACTTTATAAAATTGTAATTAATTATATAATTTTATTTTAGAGGGTTTATTTTTTTAACACATATCATAAGTATCTATATATGTTTTAATATATTGTCTTATAGACAACCAAAAATACATTTTATATAAGAATTCTTATATTTAATTAATTCTTATATATCCATAAATTTTATTATTATAATATTAGGTAATAAATTCTTGTTATAATTTAATTAAAAATATATAGTATAGGTCTCAAAATAAAAAATAATCATCTTCTAATATCCAATTAATTAATAATTTATCGGTTTTAAAAATTCTTTTTGAAAAAAAATTTATATCATAGCTCTTTTTTAATTTATTTATAAATTGAAATGTTACTTCATAAATAGTAAAATTTAAAGTTTTATTAATTATAATAAAATTTTAATTTTTTATAAAAATAGTTCCTTTATTAGGTTTAATTTTTTTTAATAAATCTAATTTTTTGCTTATAACATCTATTATAATGTTTTTTTTTCCTTTAAAGTATAAAATTTTTATATTATATTTGCTAAAAATTTCCTACCATCTAACTTATTTTCTGTTGAATTCTTTTATAGTTATAAAAAAGGTAAGATTTTTATAATCTATATATACAATAAATAATTCTTTGGTTTAGAAGTAAACTCTCCATTTCTTATAAACTTCTACAATTGCTATTAATTTTTAATTATAAATAAGATATCATAGTTCAATTGCGTCAAATTTATAAAATAAATAAATAATTAAATATTATTCTCCATTTAAGTGTTACTATAATAGAGCAGCTTTTAAGGCTACTTCTAAAACATCCATTTCCACCTTAGTAAATAAATCTAAGTCGTATAATTAAAATATAAATATAAAAATAAAGACTTTTTTTAATATTTTAAAGGTTTTTTTTTTAATATCGTTTATATTAAATTTAATGGTTTTTTTTGTTAATTTTATTAAAATATAAGTAAGTACTCCATATTTTTTAATAAATCTTTAATAATAATTATATAGTCCGAAAAATAATTATATTTTTTTAAAATTTTTAAAAATAAGTTATTTTTAAATTACTTAAATTTTTTTAAGATTTATTTTAATTTTATATATAATAATTATTATCTCTAAAAATTTAATTTTAGTAATATTGATTTTTATTTTTTTAAATTTTACTTTTAATTAATATTTTGCGAGTACTTTTAAGATTAATTAGATATAATTTTAATATTCTACTTCGTTTTTATTATATATTAAGATGTTATTTAAGTAGGCGATATAAAATATATCTAAATAATCTTTTAAGATTTAATTAATAAATATTTAGAAAGTTATTAGAGTATTAATAAATTTAAAAAATATAATTTTATATTTAAATAATTTATAGCGACATTTAAAGGCTATTTTTTAAATATCGAATTCTTTAATAAAAATTCAATAAAACATTTCTTTGATATTAATCTTAATAAATATTATTACTTTTTAGAATTAATTTAATAGTTCTTCAATTCGTTTAAGAAATTCTTTGTTTTTAATAATTATATCATTAAATATTCAATAATTAATATAAATTCTAAATTTTCCATTCTTCTTTAATACAAATAAGATTAAATATTTTACTAATAATTTCGAAAATCTAATATAACCAATTCACAAATTCTTTTTTATATATTCTCAAAATACTTTGAGCTTTTATTATATGCAAGAATATAGAGTTATATATTTCAGATTTTTCCCTTCCTCTAAATCTATAAAGTATTTAATTCCCAAGAAAAGAATTTAATTTTTAGATTTATAGAAATAAAAGACTTTTTGAGCTTTTCCCTTAATTTAATTTAATATTTTTTTAATAAGTTTATATAATTCCTTTACTTTTAAAATAAATTTTTAGATAAAATTTAGTTTATTTTTTTTTTTATTTCTAATTTCTTTATCAAATAAATATTACATTAGGTTCAGATATTTTTCCATTTCTAAATCCAATTTTTATTTTATTATCTTAATATTTCCTATATTTTTTAGTTTTTTGTATAAATATCATAAAAATATAATTTTTTAATCAACTTAATTTATATCAAAATTATATTATTTTAACTATGGTAAGCCTAAAACAATAATTCTAATATTTTTTAATAAAAATATAATATCCATAATAATTTTTTTAAAATATTTATTAATAAATATTATAAATTTTATCTTATACATAACTATTAAAAGGAATTATTTATTAAAAGCGCTAACATCATAAAATTATTATTTTTTAAATTTTAATAAATTTCTTTATTACACAAATAATTTAAGAGTATATAACTTTTTTACTCCTAAATCTAGGAGTGCCTACTTCAAAATTCCATTAATAATAAATATAAAAAAAAAATATTTCTTAATTATTATAATCTATAGGTTTTTATATAGTCTTTTGTTTAAAGAGTTGGTGTTAAGATTTTTAAATTACTCCGCAGCTTAAAGTATATTTAGTTTAAATCCTAATTTTCATATATATCGTTTTTATTGTTCTTAGTATAGAGTTATTTAATTTCCATTTCTTTAAAAGTTTTTTTAAAAATTTACTTTATAGTTATAATTTGCAATTATTCTGTGGGTCAGGCTGTTTGGTAGTCTTTTCTATAAAATTTCTTAAAATAATTTTTGATTTTTGAATAATAAGCTCAGCACGTATAAATTATATCAAATTATATTTTTAATTTATTATTTTGAATTTTGAATTGTTAATATATGTTAATATTAATAATATAATATTTTTTCATTTTAATTTTTTAAATGTTAATAAGTTTATTCTTATTACTATATAAATTTCTAAAATAAATATATTAAAAATAAAAATTATTAAAAAAATATTTATAATCACATCAAAATATCAAAGATTTATAATTATATTTTAAATATTTAGGGAATAGACTAGCCATAATATTTTACAACATCTTTACATAATAATATTGGGTATAAAATTCAAATTCTTTTTATTATAATATTTATAATGAGTTGTTTGGGTAGTATTTATAAATTTAGCTAATATAATTGTTTTTAAGTTTTTAAATTTTAAACTTAATTTCTAAAATATTGTAGTTTTTTATATAAATAGCTTATTTGTATGTATAAAACATATATAATTGTAGAAAGTTATAAAATTAATATTTTAAATTTATATTATTATATTTTATATATTTTTTATTATAAGTTAATATAACTTTGTGAATTATAATTTTAATTATTTTTATAGGTTAGTCTTCGTTATTAATATGTTTTTTAAATTTTTTATAATTTTTTGCAAATAATTTTTTATAATATATATTGTAGGTGGTGTATATAGTAGCGGTTTTATTATTATTTTTTTTTATTTAAAAGTCTCGCGTTATATTAAATTCGCAAACCATATTTCTAACCTTTTAATTATATTTTTTGTAGGAAATATTAAGGTAGTCTTCAAATAATTAAACAAATTATTTATAATTTAAACTATTTTATCTATAATCAAGATAGGTTTTATTGTGTAATATGATAAATTTGTTTATTTGGAATTTACCGTCTTTTTTTACTGTATATATATAATATTAATGGGATATTTTTAATAGCTAATTTTTTTTATTTTTGTAGGAATAATATTATTTTGTTTTGTATAAAAGTTTATATATTTTAAGCTAATTATACCAATCTTTATATTTTATTTATTTTAATTATACTTTAAATTTTCCTTATTTTTTGTATTATTTTTTTTTATATTTTTTAGTAAGTACCTCTTATTCTTTCTAAGTAAAATTATTAAGTAAGTATTGTTTAAGAGTTAAAATTTAATAAAATTATTTTAAATTAATATAATACTGCTTAATAAAATTTTTAAGCTATCAAAGTTTCCTTTTAATTATATATAATTAATATTAAAAGTATTTCTGAGTTAAATATTAATATATTTGTTATTTTTATTTTTAGTTAAATTTAAATTCGTAGGGGATAATAAAAAGTATAAAGTTCTGGTTATTTTCTAAAACATTATTCAAAAAATATATTATTTAAAAAGAAATTGAATTATCCTTAAGAGATAATATTTTAGGTCCCTAAATTTCGTTATATAATATAATATAATATATTAATTTACTATAATAAATATATTTAAATTTTTTTCATAAATAAATTATAAGATTAATAATCTTTTTTTTTTTAAAAATTAATCTTTTATAAATTATTTTTTAATTATTATATTGTTATTATAGTTATTTTTAGGTATTGCGATAGTAAAATAAGTATTTTAAAATTACATTCTTCCAAATCCATTATTATTTATTAAGTTTAAATTAAGCTATTTTAATAACAAAATTTTTATTTTTTAGAAATATATTTAAAAAAATAAAAATGTTATCTATATAAGAAATAGTTATAATTTTTTTTTCTATTAATTCTTTTTCTTCTAAAATTATTATAATTTTATCAAATAAAGTTTTTAATAATGAGTTTATTTTTTTAAAAATGTTAAGAATTTTTTTTTTTTTTTTATATTATTATTATAGTTTCTTGCTTTTAATATTTGTTTATTAAATTTTTTTAAAACTATAATAGAAACGAGCAATATATTCTATTTTACTATAATTATAATATTTAGATAAATTAGATTTATTAAATTTTAACTTATTATTAAAATTATTATATTAAATTAAGTTAAAATTTATTAATATTAATTTATAAATTTTATTAAAAATAAAATCATCCGCCAATTTTTATTTAATTTTTTTTAAATAGCTAAAAATTATTTTTTTTATTAAACTTATTTTTTTAGTTTCCTTTATTAAATTTTCCTTAATAGGGAGTTTATTTTTTATTAATTTAAAAAATAATATTGTTTAACTAAATAATATAACTTTTCATATCATTATAACTCAACTTATCTTTAACTACCTTCATTTTTTTAATTTCAACTTAAAGGTAGAGCTTAAATTCTTCTTTTATATAATAAAATTTAATATCTTTATTATAAATAATTAGAATAGTATATTATTTGAAAATAACAAAATAATTTCTAACAAAACCAATTTATTTAAATTTTTATATTTTTCGCAAAACTTTTTTAATTTTATCCTTATATCCAAAAACTATTTTAAGGAATTTAATAAAATCATTCCATTCCATCAAGATTTTAATAACATTTTCGTCAATTTCATCTCTTTTAATGTCGTATACGTCTTAATAAACACTATAAGTATTTATAATATTTTTATTAAAATAAATAAAGACATATTATATAATATATTTATTTTTAAAAAAACTTTTAGTGTAAAAAAAGCAATACTTATTTATTTATTAAATAAATTAATCAAATTTCTCTAATTATTTATTAAATTTTATTAAA
Source organism: Dactylellina sp. 'tibetensis' (assembly GCA_036971435.1). Lineage (NCBI taxonomy): Eukaryota > Fungi > Ascomycota > Orbiliomycetes > Orbiliales > Orbiliaceae > Dactylellina > Dactylellina sp. 'tibetensis'. The sequence continues at coordinate 4,777 of JAKDFA010000022.1, read as the reverse complement.
TTCGCTAGCTTTAATAACTTATAAATCTTATTAATAACGTAGTCGTATTCTTCCCTAAAATTATTATTTTTTATAGAACCTTCGTCAAAATTCTCAATATTTAGTTAATTAACTAAGGTTTATTTAATTTAATATCCTAATAATATAATTTTATTAATATTTTTTAAATTATTTATATTGATATCTAGTAAAACAGCACTAATATTTATATTTATAATTATAAATACTAATCCGTTAATAATTAAGCTTAAATTTTTTAAATATTTATTAAAAAATTCACTAGCATCATTATAATTTAATAATATTTCTATTAATTTAAAATCTTATTTTAGTATAATTTATATTTATATTATCTAATATTTAGTTTTAATTATATTGTTATAGCTATAATTATATATTATTATTTTAAATATTAATTTTAGAAGTTTATAGGTTACTTCTCTAATTCTTCGATTATATTCTAAGGTTTAAATATTAATATTAAAATAATTATTTTTTTAAAATATTAAGTGCTAATATAAGTTAAGAAATAAATCTTCTTTATTTTTTATTGATTTTATGTTAAATGTTTTATAATTTTTGAATTTTCTTGGTATAAAGTATAGTGTGATTTTTTTAGAGGTAAATATTCTTAATATATATATAAGTTTTTTGTTGAATTAAATTGGATTAGTTAAAATATTATATCTATTTTTTATTTTAGATTTATTGGTATAAAATTCAACTAGTTTTATTTAAATTTTTTGTTTTTTAATTTAATTATTTAGGTTTTAGAATGAGGAAGTATATAATTACTGGAGTAATTAAATTAATTAATATAAAAATATAACAACAAAATAAAATATAAATAAGCAAATATTATATTATATAAATAAATTAATTAATAAAAATTCCAAACCTTTATCAATCCTAATAATAATCTTTATATAACATAAAAATAGCATATATTATACTTAATAAAAAAATAGTTATTTTATATATTTAAGCTAAATAACTATTTTAGTTTTTTAACCATATATTAAGCTAGATAACTATTTTAATTTTCTAACCATGTATTAAACTAAATAGCTATTTTAACCTTCTAACCATATATTAATCTTTTATTTTTTCTTGTTTAATAATTATATTTTAAATTTTTCTATTAAATTTATTTGTATCCTTTTCATAAAACAAATACTTAGATTTTCGATACTATTTTTTCCAAATTTCTAAACACAAGCATCCTATATTATATTCCAATCCAGGCCTTTCTCAAACAAACACAGACATCCCAGTTTTATAAACACTAAAATACAAGAAATATTATAGAGTATCAGGGTTAAGACATCCCCAATATTCGGCCCTAAGAAGTATCTATAACATAATAGTAATAATAATATATTGTAGCTAGGGTTCTATACTATTTATAGGCCCATATATAAATAACCCGGCTTACGCCTGTACATATACCGTTACATTTTTTTAAATATTCCTTTAAATAAATTATTCGAAATATTTAAACTTAATTAAATAAGTTATTTTATAAAAGATCAATCTTATATATTTTTATTTAAATTTTTAAAAAACTAGAATTCTACTTCGCGAGCTTAAAATTTCTAAATTAGGATTAATAATAATATAAGATAATTTAAATATTAAATTTTAATAAAAAAAAATAAAATTATATAGTATAAATAAATATTAATTTTTAATTTTATTATTTTTTAAAATCTAATTTTTCTATCTTTTAAATATTTATATAATAAATATAGAAGTCTTAGATTCTTAATTAAAGTTTTTAAAATATAATTATTATTTACTTTTTGCTTTTTATATAGGATAAATTATAAATTAATAAATAGTAATTAATCTTATAAATTAAATTTTTCTTTTTTTAATTTTGTATCTTTCTTTAATATATATTTAGATGTTTTTTATAATATATATTTAATTATTAAGTTTAAAAGTTTTTTATAATATATATATTTTTATTTTAAATTACCACTTTATACTTATTTTAAATATAAAAAATAATTAGTTAATAAATATTATTTATTAATAATTTTTTTATTAATATTTTTAAATATAATATTTAATTCTTTAGTTTATAAATACTAATTTATTATATAAATATTTATAATATTTACAACGCTTTCCGCTTAATAATATTATTATAAATTATATATTAATATATAATATTAATAATATATTAGTTAAATTCGTTAATTAAATTACTAGCTTTTTCAAGATTAATATATTATTTATAATAATAGAATTTTTGCTTTTTAATTTAAAAAATATATTATATATAATTATAATATTTATTTAATTTTAATTATAGTAAACTTTTTTTAGTTATTTTTACTTTTCTTAAAATATTCTATTCTTAATTATATATATTAATAAATTATTTAAAATTTAAATAAAAATAATTTAAGAAAAAATATAAACTACTTATAATTTAATATATAAAATAATAAAAACGGGTTAATACTCAAGATTATAAAATTTATTAAATTTAAATATAAGATATTTTAAATATTTTTATATTTATAATAATAAAAGAAATTAAAATTTCTTTTATTAATAAAGTAAATAAATTTATTACTATAATTAATTATAATTTAATATTATTTAATTATTTTTAGATATTTTAAATTATTTTAATTTTTAGTATTGCTTATTTAGCTACAAAAACTAATAATATAATTTTTTATTTTTAATTAATTAAATATTTTTATTTACAAGTTTCTTTGATAAAAGGATTAAATCTTAAATAAAAATATTTTTAAATATAAAAAATATTAGCAAAATAAATATTTTAAAATTATAAAATATATAAATATAGTAATATTTAATTTTTAAAATAAAAAAAAATAAAATTATATTTATAGTGTTATAGCGAAATATAATTTAAAATATATTAATAAATTTATAAGTAAATAATTAAGAAAATTCTTTATTTTATAATTATTATAATAAAAGAATATATTTTAGAGTAAAAATATTCTTTTATATTAAGGAAAAAGCTATTAGAAAAGAAGACTAAAACCTTCTAATTAAAATTTTAAAATATTAAAAAAATATTAATATCTAATTTATAAAATATAATTTTAAAATTAAAAATTTAATTTTAATTTGTGAGATATATTTATATAATATTTAATAATTATATTATATTTTGGTTCTAAATAAAATTATTAAATTAAGGTTTAATAATTTAATTAATTTAATATTTTATAAATAATAAGTTTAAAGATAATTTTAAAAAAGGTATTATATAAGAAAATAAAGAAGAGCTTCTTTTAAATAATTTTATTAATTTAAGTTTAATTTTAAAAATTTAATAAATAAAGTAAAATAACTATTAATAGTATATAATAAATTATAAATTAAAAAAAAAATATTAATTATATATAATTAATATTTTTTTAATTTTTTTATTTTAATATTATTATTTTAATTAATTTTTTATTATAAGCGTTTTAAATGTTAATTAGTAGGTGATAGATTAAATTAATTTAAATAATTTTAAATATTAATATATTTAATAATTAGTTTATATATATATATATATAATTATATAATTATATTATATATATAATAGACTTAAAGAGAAAAAAAAAGAAAATAAGAAAAAATATTATATTTATAAACTATAAAATTATAACTTAATAATAAAGAAAATATATTTATAAAAAAATAAAAAATTTTAAAATTTTAGTGTTTTAAAATAAAATTTATTTATTATTTATTTATATAATTTAAATTAGTTTTTTTAAGATATTAATTATAATTCTTACTAAAGATTTAGAAAATTTTATAAGATAAAAATATCTAATTATAATTTATTAATTTAACTATAATTATTAAAATTAATTTAATATAAAAATAAATTAAATTAATTTGTTATAGCTATTAATTTAATAGGCTAGTTATTTTTTATTATAATAATTTAAAAAACTAAAAAAAGAGTGTTTTAAAATATATATTATTTATTCTAAAATAAATAAAAGAATATTATATATTAAATATTTTATAAAATTTATTTAAAGTTATATTTTTTATTTTTTAAAAATTTAATATATTGGTTTAAAAAAAGTAATATAGTTTAAAATCAATAATATAATTATTATAAAAACTATAATATATATAATTAATAAAATATTATTTTAAATATATTTAAATAAAATATTATAAAAGCTGGTTTTTTTATTTTATAAATTTTTTTTTTATATTTTTTTTATTAATTAATACTCTCTGGTAAATAATTTTAAATATTTTAATTATTTTTATAATTTTAGGGTTTTTATTATTTATAATTTTTAATATTTTAAATCTTTTTAAAAGTAATATTTTTTTGAATTTTATATTTGTAATATTAAATGTTAAGTAGCGCGTCTAATATAAAACTTTAAAATTTAGAAAATAGATAAGAAATAAATTAAGTATTTTAGATTTTTTGTAGAATTTATTACCTAATAATTCAAGTATTGTGATCGAAGTCTAAAGCGGGATATCTAGTAATTAAATAAATATATTACTTTAATTAAAATATATAGTATTTAATATAGATTAACTTCTTATTATTTAAGGATTTTAAAATATTAATTATTATTATTAACGAAGCTAAATAAATTATCCTATTAATAATTTTAACTTTAAGGTTATTTTAATTATTTAAAAATATATAAAAAATATAATAATTTTTATTTTTATTAATAAATATTAATTGTTTAAATTTTATTATTAGGGTTTAGGGGTTAGGGTTAGGGTTAGGGTTTTTTTAGGGTTAGGG
>JAKDFA010000021.1:3729-157245 GCA_036971435.1 Dactylellina sp. 'tibetensis' | reverse complement strand
CTTATTATAGGCTAATTATAAAACTTTATAATTTTAAATTAAAAAAGTAGTATAAAATCTTAATATTTATTAATTTTTAATAAAAAAATATATATTATAGTTCTAAAATTATAATAAATTTAAAATTATTATTATTAAAATTAATATAATAAATGCTATAATTATATAGTTATATATAATTTTATTTATAATTATAATTATAAAATATTTTAATTATATAATATTAGATTTTTAATTATATAAGTATTATTATACGTTTAATCTATACTAATAACTATATAATTTAATTAATATTATATAAATAAATATAAATATTATTATTATATAATTATAATTAATTAAAATTATATTATTAAAGCTTTAACAAGTATATTATTAATATTTATTATTAAAATAATAATTTTATATTTAAATATCTTATATTTAAATATTTATAAATTAAGATTTAATAAATAAATTATACTATAATAATATTATAATATTATAATATTATAATATAAACAAGTATATTTTTTTAGTTACTATAAATATAATTATAGAATTGATTAGTTTGTAGTATATAGAATTATAAATATATTATAATTTAATTATCTAACGCCTTATATAAATTGGGATATAATAGTATATATATAAGTATAAACTAAGTTATTTATATATAAATTTATAAATAATATAGAACTTTAACTATGATATATTATTATTATCATCAATTAATTATTAACCATACATATAGAGACCTACATACGTTCCAGTTATAAGCACTGAGCTTCAGCATTTTAATAATATATTTTTAATTAAGCTATAATAAGAATTCATTATTTAATATTATGATAATAAAATTTATAAATATATAGAAATTAATAGAATATAGGAATTTTTATATAAAATATATTTTTAGCTATCTATAAGATAATATATTAAAGTATATATAAATATTTATAATATATATTAAAAAAATAAATCTTTTAAAATAAAATTATATAACTAATTATAATTTTATAATATATTAAAAGTATTTTTCTAAATTATAATCTATAATTTTATATAAAGACTCCCTAAATTGAGAGATCTTTTTATTAATTAAATTTATAACGAAATTTTTATTATTATAGATAAATTCTCGAAAACTATTATTTTAATATTATAAAATAATATATAGGGAATTAAAGAATTTAACTTTATTTATATTAAATATATTTTTGTAAAATATGGCGTTTAATATAAATATATTTGCAATAGAGATCCATTATTTAATAGTAAATTCTGGAATTTCAGAATAAATTAAATAGGAATCAAGCTTAATATAGCCATTAAAGGACACGTTTAAATTGATGGATAATTAAAACAGATAATTTAGACTATCGAAATCTACTTTAGGAGCTTTATTAATTATGCTTAAAATAACTGGGTATCGCTACTGCCACACGTAGAATTTACTTACTTGCACAATACGATACTTGCTTACCCATATCTTATTCTGTTGTTACACTCTCATACCAATTAGTTTGGTTACTTTTGTGACTATATACTTCCTCGTTCTAAAACCCGAGTAATTAGACTAAGAGACAGAAAGTTTAAGTGAAACTAGCTGAACCTTATATTAGTAGACCTGGGATAGGGGACAGGTGTAACAGAAATCTGATTTATAAACTAATATAATAATTATTTTTATTATAATTAAATAATTAAATAACTAATTAAATATACTATTATACTATATCTTAATTAATTATTAAATTTTTAAATTAAAATTAAATTAGTATTAAGATAAACTTTGATTAAATTTTAAATTTTATTTATTTAAAATTTTGGAACTTTTTTTTTATAGCGAAGATTTTTAAAATAAGGTATATAATTACCCTAATTTATAACTACTATCCTAATTATATTTTTAAGATATTTAAGTGATATAAGCGAGTATTGTAAGTAAGTATTATTTTTTTTACTAAGTTAAACCTAGGTTTATACTAAATTGGTACATGCGAGGCACTTGCTCCAACATATAATAATGGGTAGGGCGTTTTAGCGGATAAGCGTTGTATGAATGATCGTCTGTATGTAGTGAAGAGGTGAGCCAAATCAACATGGAAGCTAGGAATTATATTTCCAAGTACTACTCAAAATATTTTGGGATACTTGGTAGCACACTGCTCAACTCTGCCTTGATCTCCATATACTAAAGCCTTATCTAGTTGATGCACTGCGAGTAGTATGCTCCGTTCGCTACGCATCTGCCCTGGGCGCATGTAGTAGGTCCAGTCCATCCAACACCACCGCATTCTGCAGCATAAGTCAGCATATGTACACGTGTGTGGATCACGGATTAGCCATCTGATTAGAGAGGAAGCGACTTACGACCATAGAGAGGCGCCCCAGTACCAGAGCTGGCACTAGTCGTGACAGGCGCGGCGGAAGTCGTTGTCGATCTTGTGGTCGTGACGAGAGTGGTAGTTGCACTGCGTGTAGTCGTGATTGGCCTAGTTGTCGTGGCTGAGGAAACTGGTGGTGTTGTACTAGAAGAGTCTCCTCGCCATACAGCAGGACCTGGAGCTTTGTATGACTTTGCAGGCCAGCCGTACATGTCGTATCTGATGCCCGGATCCTCTGCACTGTAAGCACCAGGGAGAGAGACAAGAGGGCCAGGTATACCGTTGCCCCCATTGATCACATTGATCTGGCCGCAGGCCAGATAGAATTGAGCACCTCCGAGTTCATAACCTCCGTGGAGAGCAATATGCTCGATTCTGATCAGATACTCTCCGTTTGGAAGAGCAGCTGGAAGGGAGACACTCGGCTCAGAAACACCTACCCAGAATCATCAGTCATTCATTTACCCAATTCAAGGAGAGGCTTTAGTGAGACATACCAAGCGACGGCCATGTGATTTGATTGTTTATCGGCGTGATGTTCTCTTCATATATTTTGAACCAAACAGCGCCAGAGCCATCCCAGGTCGCTACATTCTGCCCGGCGGGCGCCTTCGCTAGCCAAAACTGCAGGGCTCCTGGGTGAGAGATCGTATCGCTCGTAAAGGCAATGGTTGTACCTGCGGAAACAGTCAAAGTACTAGCAAGGCTGCGCGATGGATCTTCGTTGCACCGAATGTCGATGGAAGATACGTCTTGGACAGGAGATTTATTGAACCTGTCCTTGGTCATTCGTACGTGTTGCCATGCGCCATATCTGATCCCGTTGTAGATCAAGCCGGGAAAAGTGTCTAAACCCAGTCAGTTCCCAACCTTCAATCTGCATGCCAGAATATCACTGGCATGATCCAGGCAACTTACAATGGGCCTCTGCAGTTGCAATTATGCAGATTAGGGCGATAGTAGAGACCTTCATGGTGGGCCGTAGACGTAACAAGTGTTATTAGAAGAATGCTTAATCGTCAAAATTAAGGCTCTTTCATGTTGCCAACCTCTTTCTTATATACGCTTTGCCATCCTCGACATAAATCACCAAATCTTTAAAACTTTGTCCAATTGAAGACCGGACCGACGGTTCTCTCTTCCACATTTACCCGGTTTAAGCGATCTCATTTCTGTCGTAAATCAAACCCATGAACTCACGTCATCAATCCGTCTTTCAGACAGTGTAGTGTTCTTTCCGTTCACTTTCACATGGGATCCTAACCTTATGCCGCGCTTTCATTGGCTTGGAGTGGATTCTGCCAAACTATTGATTAGGGCGAGATAGAACAACCACGGAACCATTGTGCTCGGCTGTTGAATGTAAACCAGGTATTGATGGGATTACGGATCCGGAAAGCGAGGCACGGTATTCCGGAACCTGATAAAAAGAAAAATAATTTTAGTTTTTGACTTTCATACGTGATCTAACTCAGAATTCTAGAATCAAATATCTTGTTAAAATCAATTGATCTTGATAACGTGACAATCTCAGAATGGTCGGGCATCTGTGCGGGTTAAAATGCCTTCTTGTTTCATAAGTCTTATTAGGTAGATATTCCTTGCAGGAACCCATCTTTTGATCGCGGACGCTTACCCCACCGAGAGTGGAACAGGAAGATGCCTGCTGTCGTCGCCACATGGGCAGCAGAGGCTTTGGCAGCCTCACATACTTTTGCCATTCCTTAATGGACTCAGACTGCGAATCTGCCTTTTTGAGGTCAGAGCCGTATCTTCTGAATTTAGTTTCATTCCGTGATGACCTGCGAAGAGTCAGAATTACTCTCAATAAATATCTCGGGGTGTATCGACCTGACGGGTCTTCAAGATGGTACTCCCAAGCTGCATACTTTGTCTTATACCAGTTATTCTAGGTAATAATGCAGTTTTTGACTGATGGTTCTTTAGTCTTAACTATTAACTCTCATTTATATAATTTTTACGAGCAATATATATATGTATAAAATATATTTATAAGAATAAAAAATATACAAAAAAGATTTCTTATATAAGAAATCTATGTATATAATTTTTTTTTTAGATAGATCCAAGTCCAATCCTAATACCCTTTCTTAGAATCGAGGGTAAGATCCATCTAGATTAAAGCTCTCAATCATACGAAAAAATCTTATATAATTAATTGATTAGGATCAAAAGTCTTTCATAGTCGACAGGTGGTAAACCGGAGCAGACTGAAAGAAAGCTGGCATAATCCGCAAACGCGATCTAAAGACGCGATTGAGGGGCAAACAGAAGAGCACGTGAGCGGAGAGGCGAATAGAAAACCACACCGTGTTATTTTCAACAACATCCTGCCGAAGCTACCTGATAGTAACCACCGAAATGTCTGAAAATAAATTGATTTTGGAAAGCAATCTCCTTGTGTGTATTGATGTTAATGTTGAAGAGAAAAATTTGAAGGAATACCTCTACCTTAAATCCAACTTTTGCGGCCGAGTTCTATGCGCGCATGAAAAGGATCTGGGGACAATGGAATTCGCTTCCCAAACGCCATCCGCCGCCGTCTACGTATGTGGAAATATCCGGCTTCTCTGCGCCAAAAGGAAGAATATAATCAGCGGGGTCAAAGTTATCAACGAACTCTCATATGACATAGAAGGATTTAATAAACTAGAGTATGTTACGATTGGAGAAGTGAGTCCTTAGCGTATATCACATTTTATTATTTAGGTAGAGTGTATTTACTTTATTGAACCAGGTGCCTATAAACTTGCACAATGTTGCAGTTTACTATCGAAATTATCTGGGCTCTGATTCCAGTGGCGAGTAACCTCTTCCTTGCGAGCTATTAACCGACGCGCTAATAGACCCTAGACAAGAATTACTTCAATATCCTGCAAACCAAGCACAAGTTCCAGGCTCTGACGGAATCCAACAAATCAGGCACGTCTTTCCGGAAAGGTGTCTACCTTAGCGAGGTAGAAACAGACGGAGACACTTCTGAGTTCTATCTACTTCGATGTTCCACCAACTTAGACGGCCCAACGCTGGCCTTTGCAGACGAGGACCGCGAGATCGTTGCTAAGGTCAACAAGCTAGCCCAGTGTAATTTTGAGCAAAAGGCCGAACTCAACCATGTTCTCGCCCAGATCTACGAGAACTCTATTACCGTAGATGGTGCAAACAGGGTCAAGGAACACAAAGCCAAAATCAAGAGCCGTACGTAAAATCCGAAGAGAATATGTCCCCCCCAGCCCCTGTATTCGTAACTTGGAATTTAGGCTTTGAGAGATAATACGCTGGTAGGAAATTTACCAATGGCAAAATCATACTCAGACTATATCCGAGACGCCGTCAAGCTCGAGAATCTTCCCGAAGATTTTGCTTTTACTATGCGCGTGTTGTACGAGCTGACGGGTCCCTTTTATGTATTTTTTAGATTCGGACAAGACGAAGGACATGCCCACCAATGGCCTCATTGCCTTTTGTACCTTCTACTCGTCGGACATCAGCGGGTATAGCGCGCCACCGCACGATCGGTTCAACCGTTATTACAAGGATTCCAGTGTGCTAACCCAACTGCGGTTCAAAATCAAGAGCGAAGTAGATCATTTGCCGCTCGCCAAAGATTTCCGCGTGACTTTATACCCAAATTCGGTTCTGCTCATTCCTCTATCGACGAACCGACTCTACACACATGAGATTGTACCCCCTATGCTGCCTGTTGGTAGATTCCCTACGAGGCTAGGCTACGTTGTGCGCTGCTCCAAAACAAAGGCCGTTTTTAAAAATGGTGCCACCTTCATCCAGCGAGAGGGGAAAGAGGAAGCCAAGCTAGAGAGGCCGACACAGAGAGAATTTGATGACCTGAAGGAGCTTTACCGAAAGGAGAATATGACAGCAGAGAATATCGAGTACAGAGAAGTTTATTTCAGTTTAAATAAGGGTGATTATATGAGGGCATTAGTAGAGTAGTGTCTGATCTTTTTCAATTGGGGGTTTTAGTGAGCGACGGGCATACAATCGCTTGGGCTGATAGTATAACGAATGTCAGGATACTCATAGCTTGTTCCTCTGTTTTCTAATCCTTTGTATCCAAAGAATGCTCTCCGCTCCTCATCTGTTGCAATAGTGAGCTCTCCTAGCTCGGATTTATTTGAAACGAGGTACGGCACGCCTTCAATAAACTTGACTAAAGTCTTTGAAAGCCTCAAAGTGAGGCCCATCCACCTATTATTGTGGTTCTTGGGTGTGCTCTTCCCTTCAATCTTGTGCAAATGTTGCTGATTGGTAGCAGCTGAAAATACGACCACGGAGTGATGCAGTAGTTGCACTTCGAACTCCTCCCCGCTTTCCTTATTCCTCACAGTTAAGACTCGAGGATACGAGTCCGCGCCTTTCTCATAGCATGAGAACAAGCAGATATACGAGTCCGGATCGAGGTCAAGTGCCTGGTCAGTATGGAACTTCATGGTTGTGTATCGTGAATCGAAGATCTCCAGCATGGCATGGTTGATGTGCAGATTTTCGATGTGTGAAGCTTTTTGGATTTCATCGATGATGCTTTGATGGACGGGAGAGAAAGGCTGGCTGGGCATTTGGTAAATTGTGGTGGTGCGGACTAGAGGGATCTGGTCCCCTTCAGCACGATGGATTATGGCGATTTGACGCCCTTTGGAGAATTCTTCCCATTGGACGGATTGGTAGAGGAGGGAGAAAAGGCTATCGAGGTTATCAAAGTGGCTGATGGAGTATCTTTGAAAGGACATGACGTTGGTAGAGGTGGGACAGATGGCAGAAACAATTTCCCCCAAGCCTATTAGCACGTAATGCTGCGAGTGCTATATGATCTTATGTTTATATTGCAAGATTCTGGTGGCTAACTTAGTATGGACGTGGCAGCCCCCCATTAAACCAAACAACACAGGACTTTATTTCTCAACACATTTCTTAGGACCTTGAGGGTTCCCTTTGCCCCAGGTTTGCATAACACAAGTCTGGCTACGAGAGGTTTGTTGCATGGGTATTTCGGCTTCGTTTGTCAACATATTTTATGTCGGCCCGTTGCTCTGAAATGCTAGCGATATATAAGACTATCTCTAGGATTGATGAAGAACTTAGTTTTTTACCAGCTAACGTATTAAGCAATCTGTTTTGGCTCAATTATTATCTCTTCTATTACATAATTTTACATCTTGATGGATATATACAATTTTCTCTGAACTAAGACCTGGATACTAATATTGAGGAATAGGTATCAGAGCGCTAGAGCAGGAGGATTAAATCTTGCTTCGCATAGAGCCAAGTGATCTCAAATCAGATAACGCAGCTGCTTTCTGGTGCAGGCCTTTCTCCCCAACGTGGACTAGTTGCCGGCGCATTCGAGCTCGACCTGTAAAATCTGCGTGAAGTAGAAGACTTAGTAGTCTTGGTTGATATTAACTAACAGAGGTTTTAGGGTGATTGTAACTACTGCAGTCGTGGGGGATTGATTGTATTCAGGCAAGCCACATAATATGCTGTGCCTAATACTCAGCCGTATATCATGTATCATAAGGGAAGGAAAAAAACTTTCGTTTTACTGGATCACATACAGGAACAGGTACTTCCGTGAAATGTAGGCAATCGCACTCGGAAATGTAGGAAATATGAGTCGCCCGCTAAAATTACGAGACTAAGCTCAAGTTTGATTTCCTGATGATAGTGTGGTCTCAAATTTAATGCAGGAGACGTACTCAACCAAGCCGAATCAAATATATCCGTTTTCACTTATATTCAAGTCCAAAATCTAACACGGCGACCATCCCTGATTTGGGTGGGTTCCTGATGAGGCGGCGTTCGGCTGATGCGGACATCTCCAACACATTTTAGCTGCTAACTATTTCTTCTGGGTGTGAAGGAGAGGCTCTGACGACCTCATCATTCTATGGACCAAGCTATATAGAGACTTGAGGTCTTCTAAAACCGGCCTCGAAACGTCCCTCTTACTCACTGGCTGGCTCGTGTATTTAATTTCCGTATCATCAACTAAGAGATATGGCTGCAGTCATTCCCACTGCTCATACTGGACAGTTGAGTTGGGATGTATGTACAGTACAGTGGGGGGATTAATGATTCCTAGCCTAGGCCGGTGTCCCCTTGATCTCCGTCTACTACTTATTCTGGTTGATCAGCCAGATTTTCCGATGCATCTTCTCGAAAAAGAACAGCCCTGCACGGTAAGATACCTGGATCGCCTCTGATGCTTATTAGACCGTCATATCTGGAAGGCTGAGATTGAATGGTGGTAGAATGCTGACCGGATGGAGTAGGTCTACCAGCAGTGCGAACAGTGGGATGTATTTAAACCACTGGTTGATAATGTCCCGAGTTGATCTCGTGTTAAGACTCTCGAATGGCTCCACATAATATACCAGTAAAATTAGAAAACTAAATATGTGAATCATGTTACAATTAAAGTAATCATTCTAATACATTTTATTACTGCCGCTTGGTTAAAACGTATAGATATTGCGAAAATCTAATACCATTGAATTTTTTTTGAAATACAGAATACACTGCTAATCCGTCATTTAGCAATTCCTTTAACCCTAATATATTACAGGTCTTTGTAATTAAAAAAGATTGAATAACTATTACCTATTACATTTTTTACTGTTGTTTATATTATCGATTCTTCATGGGAAGGCTCGTAAGCATCCAGCAACAGCAAAATTAATCGGACAGCCGCCCAAAAGCAAAATACATCATACTAAGGTACAATTATACTAATAGGGCAGAGCAACTTTCCGCGTCTACAAGCACTTAAATCATACATATCACACAATCTAAGTATTTGAAACTAATACTTTTCTAATGGTTGGACTTGGGGGCTAGCGCTAAAGCCTCGAGATTCTATGATACAAGCGGTGTATTGTACTGGGCAATTCTTGAATTAAGTCCACCTTCCATTCTACATAGAACTTACCTCCAAAACTAAAAACTTGGATTAAAAGATCAACAATATTATATGTTATTTAGCCGTAGATAGAATTATTCTACTTGGTACGAGGGCCCTGAGGAGTTTGACTGGTCACCACCGGCTACTCGGGGTACTGATTGAATAGAGTTCCGGGTATAGGCATTTGTAACATCTAAATTAAGTTTATATAAGAAGAACTTTAAACTAATTGATATTTTTAATCTAGATGTTTGATAAATAATAAGCACCTAGAACATTTCAGGCTTGTGCCTTAGCGTTACATTTCTTGAATCCACTATATCATTACCCCCATATTTGCTATCGCGCGTCAGCGCACTGCTGGCATATAGTAGTATACCAGCCTCCTCTAATTAAAAGTTCCCCTTTACCACCGCAATCCTCGCACGTCTCGCTAGCTTTGCGCTCGGCCCAGTCATGTGCTTCGGATATTGGCCCACCTCCCTCCTCTATAGGCCCATATATCCGTAGCTCACCATATTTTTCTTTAATTTGGTCGAATGCCCACCTCGTTGCTGTAGGATCATTCAAATCGATGGCGCTCGTCATACGACTACATAGTTCGCGGATGAGAGGGAACCAGCCAGGGCCTATGCATGGACCGTACATCATAGGGGAGTTAGGGAGCGAACGCTTCCAAAACAGGTGAGGGAAGTCGATATAGAGCGCATTTTGCGCGGCGTTGCGATCGAATTTAGGTACCGAGGTAGGGGGGCCTACCATTCTTGTTGATTTTGGAAGCGATCGAATGCCTCTCTGCAATACTCTGGAATCAAAACTTCTGAGAGGACGTGGCAGCCGAAAGTTCATACTCGGAGCTTACTTCTTGTGAATTAGTAAAACGGAGGGTTCAAATAAAACAGCAACAGGAATCGATACACAAAATGAGTCATATATATATATATATACACACTTAAATGTATGCTGCTACGAAAACTCATACATACGAAAAGTTTTCTGATAAGAGAGCTATAAATTGTCAAACAAAACAACACTAATTTACTTTCTACCTCAACACAGCGCTTATAAATCATCTAACGTGACTGGCAGTGTAGGTCTGAGTTACAAGACCATGACTGGCAAGGATAAATCAGATTTCGATACTGTTTATTAGAAATAAAATTAATTTGTGGTTTTATAAATAGTAGATACTGTTTCTTGCTTCTTATCTTACACTCTTATATTCTCTTCTTAAGATAATACTATAATCTATCTCTTAACACTTCTGGTACGCAAGTACTGTACCGGTCCATTAGGTAGTGCCAAATATTACGTGTGAGTAAGATTAACCAATTAGGCAATAAGGCCACTTATTCAAAATGAATACTCTCAGAGCTTCTTCAATATCCGCCTGTCCTTCCAGAGTCTCATGCATCCGACCAACACGGTGGCTCCAATGGCTAGACTGCCGGCGTAGAATATCGCCGGACGATACGCAGTAAACCCAGCCGCCTCCCCTCCATAAGCATCAAGTAGATATCCCGCTATCGGTGCCCCGAGCAAGTATCCACCACCCCAGCTGGTCACAATCATTCCCATAGCGACGCTCACCCGCACCGATCCGAACAAGTGTCCGACAACTGTGGGCATGGTTGCGAAAAAAGAGCCGTTCGCCACACCGTTGATGAGTACAAATATTATCAAGGTTCCAATGTTATTACTTACCGGCCATAGAATCAGCATACTTAACGCGCTGGCCAGCATCCCTAAGAACAAAGCGTTTACTGCCCCGAGTCGGTCGGCAAGGGCGCCGAAGCCGATACGACCGAGTGCAGAGGCAAAGTTAAATCCAGCTACGAGCCCTGCGCCTGCGGACGAATTAAGTCCAATGCTGCGCGAATAGAGCGGTAAGAAGAACGGTGGGACGAGCAAAGGGAATGTAACGATTCCACCGGCGAGGAAGAGAACTACAAATGTGGGATCTTTGAAGAGCGTCCAATCTATAAAAACTGTCCTTTTGGTTGGATTTCTTTCTTTGATTAACCATGCTGCGGGCAAGCCTGTGACAAGGTGAAGAAAGCCGATGATGCGGAATGTCCAGGCAACCCCTAGCTTCTGAATCAATCCTTCCATGACAAATGAGATGACAGCACCTCCCAGACCGCCTCCGGCGAATACGATCCCATTAGCCAGCCCACGCTTGCGGTAAAAATACTGAGGGGTCACGGTTGTGACGCTCATAAAACACAAGCTGACTCCGATACCAAGTATGACTCCCGCTGTGATAAACAGTCCCGGAAGCTTATTGGTGAAAAATCCACCCAGAATCTCTCCGCCACCAAGGAAACATATTCCCGCGATGGCGGTGATACGCACTCCAAACCGCCTTATAACTCGGGCGGAGAGTATAGCCAGAAAAGCGTTCAATGCGACAGCCACGCTGCCAATGAATGATAATGTTGATGCACTGGCAAGGCCCTCTTCGACTAGAGCACCCTGGATGACACCCCAACAATACGTGGTTCCTACGAACCAGAATGTGATAAGGGCACAGCATCCGATAACTACCCAGCCGTAGCCACCATCCGGAACGGTAGAATCCGCCAGCTGTGACTGGGCGATGATGGCATCTGCTGGTGGTTCTGCCAAAATTTCTTGCCGTGATGCGTTTTGCTCTTGATTGTGAGCCTGAAGCTCAATTGCCGTGGAGTTCATCTTTTCGAATTTTCTTGCCGCAATCGATGTCGTAATTTTTGAATGCTCTCAATATCATCGATACTCGTTCGGATTGGTTACGCTGATTCTTTGATGAATAAGCCTGCTAGAAATTTAACTTCATTCTTCAAAAGCTCCTATTATGGCAACATTTTCGAATCCGGCAATAACTCGAAATCTTAAAAACAACAATCACAACGCAAAAACCTACCCATCAATGACTAACTCCCCAGCCAACTAGCAACCCACCGACCAGCTAACCAGCCCAGCTAGTATAGCCAGACGATATAATCAGTAATGAGAATAACAAATGAATCAACTAGTACAGTATGGCTAGTGTAACCAGTGCAGAGTACAACCGACCGGAATTAAAAGCACCAAGTTCTAATCTCACACTAATAAAGTACTTAGTGAGTGTACGTTGTCGAGACCAAAGCATGTGTTATTACCTGACCTTTATAATACAATACTATGATATAATAATGCTATAGTTAGTGTCAATTAGTTGGTTACACTGTGTTAACCTTATGGTACTACATTGACTACACTACACTGATTTACCCGCTTATTATTTTTCATTTAATTTATATCAACTGCTTGTACCAACCAGTTAGTTATACTAATTAGACTGGCTGGCTGGCTAAATTACTAGTTGGCCAACTACTTACTGCCCTTACTGGTACCGACTGCTAATGATAAGCAGCTTTTTGCTTTATGATTAGTGTGTTTTATATTTCGAGTTATGACTGACGGGGGATTCGGAAATGTTGCCATACCTATTGATAGTGTGATTGATTAGTAACTATACTTTGATACTAGCGAAAAATTGCTAGGCTTTATATAGCTCCGGGCCAAGATCCTGGAAGGACGCCAATCAAACTTAAACTCTCCACTCAACATAATGCGTTGAGGCTGGCTTCTTGTGAGATCACTCTACTCCGAAATATGGACCTTCTCTGCATCACTGGGAAAAGCAAGTATCCACACACCCCCGAATGACACCGACAAACTAAATCTGAACTTTATAGTATTTTAAGCCCGTTTAAGAGAATATTATGTGTAGATGGGTAGCTGTTTTACGAAGAATAATAAATTCCGCATAAATATTTCAATACTATTCTCAGTAATATAATTTTCGTGGAAAACTTGAGCTAATTTAACAGAATAATATTTTTAAAGTAATAGGATGTTGGGTGGATAGAAGGAAGGTAATAGGAAGCTATCAGGCATGGGGGCTTCATGTATCGAAAGTATCAGCGCTGTAGGCACCCAGAAGATTCTTAACAAAAACTTTGTGACAAAGAATAGGAAGAAGAGGAAGAAGAAAATAGTCTCAGAACCAAGTCAAGCGAATTTACCCCAGGTTAAAACCTACAATATACCAGCAAAATGCCAAAGTTTCGGCGACTAATTCTCCAGTATAAACCGATCTAAAATCCAATACTTCCAATAATAAACTTTGAGGGGAGACTATATTAAGATATCGATTCGAATACAAAGTCTAGCGCTTGAGTATTAATCCATAAGGAGTAACGTTTTCGATATGATTTTGGATAGTTTGGCGTTGGTAATTAGGGATGTGCACCTGTAAAGTAAAGAAATCGTTAATAAACCTGGCGATGATAATCGAGATGTGGAACAAGCTGACGGCGAAGATCGATTCCGAAATTAACTCCGCGCAAGATAGTATGAATAACGATAACAGACTTTATAAATGGTGTTATGGGGATCTGATGTTTGACTAGCTGTCGGTAATGTTGAGAACAACTCTGGGGACTTTAGAAGTCAATTCAACCTCAATGTTCTCAATTACTTGAGCTAGACCGAAGACGATTCTCATCTTTCAATATCGGGTTTTTGGTCATATAGTGGTTTAACTACCACTATCCACAACATACATCGTAGTATTCTTCTCCCATAAAATAATATTCTTCCAAGCCCTAATAAATGTAAAGAGATTAGTGCATAGATACAAGCCATTCTATTATCAACGGGTGACGGACCCCGGCCCAATGGTGCTATAAGAGCCCCTTCTACCCCTTTCTGCCCTTTAAGACTATCAGGAGATCAACTATTATACCGTCTAATAGCCAATATCACTCTTTTACCCCTTCCCGGGCCATAAACGGCTACATAACCATCTAGTACCCTTTGACGCTAGCTGAATTTTATACTAGTGGACCTAGCGTGGGTGACAGGTATAACAAATATATTAAACCCTCTTTGGTGTAGTAAATAATTACGGTAACTTATAATCGTTATCTTAATTAGTTTTCTTATTTTAAAAATAAAGTAATATAAGTAATGATTATCAAGCAGTATCGTTTTTCTGCTAAGCCGAATTTAGGGTTGGTTGTATTAAATTAAGTAAATAAATATCTCGTTCCGCCAACTCATAATTTGTAAGATTTATTAACTTGTAGTCCATATCTCCCTTTACCTAATCAATGCCCTGAAGTCCCTTTGGTTCCGAGACAATCTTTGTGACTCTCAGCCGCGAACAAAAGAGTTCATGCCGACATCAGTGAATTGCGAAAAAACTATGTTCGTAAAAAGGTTTGCCGTTGTTATCTCCCGACCGTGTTGTTAAAGCAGCTTTTAAATTTTGGTTCTGGAATAACGGCTGAAGAAGTGGAGAAGTGGGGTAACTACAGCGACCAAATTGTTTCTTTCTATCGTACAGCAAGCCTAGCCCGATTGAGGTGTCTCGATCTCCTTAGCCTCTCGCCTGGTTGCAGTTGGTACCATAAATGCAAAACGGCAGGATACCCATGCTTGAGTAGCCTGCAGCTTCGTAAGCACTTCGGTAACATATCTAGGGTTGATAGGTTTAAAGCACTGAAAAGATACGATTGCATCTGTAGGATACGTTACACGAAGTATGCACCTCGCCACCTGAGAGTACAACGAATTTGAACCCTAGTCATTTGAATCGAAGCAACAAAGGAATTGATAGAAAAGAGAAAAAAAGCCTAGAGTTCAGGTTAGGTTATTTTTTAGGTCACAGATATAAATATTCCCTACTAGAAGGAGATTTCCTAGTCACAGCATCAATGTTTATCTTTTAACGGAAAAGTCGTGTGATGTACCGCTAGAAACGGTGGTATGCACATGATGTAGGTTTGAATGTTGAACCATAAGCCCTACCGCCACCATTCATCGATTGCACTAGTTCTGCAGTAACATTTTTAAACGACACCTATATAGTCCAGGATAGCTGCGACAGCCTATCAACATAGGTTCACATTTTGTTTCATCACCTTACCAGCCTTACCCACTCACACGTTAACCAAACAAATCAAAGACGGCAGAAGAATCTGCATCACGGTATGTTTTTATTTCATCTCGCATTCTCAAGCTGACAAATATGTTTTTAATGCCCAAGTTCAACCATCAACCAGATATCTTTTTTTGAGATCATATTTATAAAGTTCCATGCGAATACTAACCACATTCGGTGAGTTCGAGGCTCAGTCAGTCTTATGAATTATTGCACTTGTGGCAGCGGAATAGCGTGACCGATTTCGGGGTCTTAAAGAGCATTAGTCTTCAGCGAATGAGGAGCCCTGCCGCATGGTGCACAGCTCTCTTTTCATGGGCTTGTTGCTATCTATGAAATTACTGGGGGTTGGCTGTGCCTGTATGTTTATCTGTCTGCCTGATATTCAAAATCCTTGTTTTTATAAAATCATTTTAAATTTCTTTTGCTTAAATAATACTCTTACTTTTATGGTACATTATTCGAAAGTCGTGTCTGTTTCAAAAAGGAAGTAAATGCTAAGCTGGCAATTACCGCTATTCGACGCGAGAGCCAAATATTTTCTGAGGAAAACTGGTAGGTTTCTGTTCTCGAAAAGCTGAAGCCTCGAGCCTGGCATCCCAGATGTAGATCCTGCATACTCACTCTGAACCACCACGGTCCTACATTATAAATGTCCCATGTGATAGTAGCTATAGCCAGAAAACTCCAAAGGCCAAGGAAAAGGAAATTCTACCATTCCCCGACAATTTTTGTATATGGAGAATGGTCGGCGATCGCCCGCAGAATCAAGGTGCAAAGTTGGGGCTGTTCGAAGAGTCTCGTTGCCCCGCGATGTAAAATACTGAGGCCAAGGGCTTAGTATTTTAGTTTAAAGTGAGTGCTGGATCCATCGTTCAAAAGCAAATAAACTTCTTAAAGTTCTTCCATAAATCTACATCTTATAGGTGCCTTCTACGCTCTCCGCAAAACAGGTTGAAAGCCACCATTATCATGGCTGAGATAGTTGATAATTCATCGGATACCGATTTTTTCAAGTTGCGGTTAATTGTAGAAGCAGCAGAAGACTGTACTGAGAAAAGTATTACAGCAGCAAACAGAAAATGGCGGGTTATAGAATATGGGGAAGAAACGATTGTTCCCCCGTACACTTGCGTATCCTATATATGGGGTGATGATACAGAAAGAGAACGCAACCCTTTTGAGGGTACTGGCCCGGAACAAATATCCACGCATACCTTACCCTCCTTGGAATCTGCACTAGTTCACTTCTCCGAGTCGGCATTCTGGATAGACGCCTTTTGTATACCAGTCGCGGGAAATGTTGCCACAAGCATACAACGGATGGAGAAACAGGCAACTTTAGAGAGCATGGGTTATATCTACAAGAACGCGGCGCAAGTTGCAGTAGCACTTCCTCCTCGGTCTCATACTGCTATGGAGATTATGATTCAAAGTCTAGTTGGTGGTAATCCGAAAAACCCAGAGGAAACCAATCTTGCATGGGACTTTGCAATATTAGAAGATGATAGGTGGATCCAAAGTGTATGGACGTATCAAGAAGTTACGGGAACCGCCAATGTTTTTTTCGTCAGCGAAGACTCGTCGAAACCTGCGTTGCCTGTATCCGATGCTTCCAACGCAATCGGCTACTACCAGTCACACTTGATGCGCGGGAAAAAAGGCATGTCGAAGTACCTAACAGCAGCAGGATACCCGAATCTAAATGATTTCGTTTCTCTAGTAGGCGATTGGTATATGGATACTGAAAGCTATGCACTAAAAGTCATGGCCAATCTGGACAAGAGAAAAATACTAAAGAAAAATAATTATTGGTACGCGCGTATCAGCGCGGTAACAACCAAAAGGCAAAAACGCCCAACGAATGCTTCCAGTATAGAACTTGCAACTAGATTTATGGACTGTTGTGATGAGAATGAAGACTTCTCTTACATATTTTCTTCCTCGCCCAGGAAAAGATGCCGCCCTCCGGAAATTACACAAAATTCCCGTACAGAGGATAGAAATTGGCGACCAGATCCTTTGGAATCTGATGGTACAGTCAAACTTCCCGCGATCGTTCCCTCTCATAACAGCGGGGGTAAACAGCCTGGAAGAATCCATCGTATCGACAACTCGCTATGTTTGGAAAAGATGGCTGTCTACTTGGTGGCTCCTGATACAAGTCTGAGTATGGAAGCAAAGAAGTGGTTCACAAGTTGGAACGACCACATGGGACACCTCCGAGATATTGGTGGTATTGATAACCCAGCAGATTTCGACACTAGGAAAGTCGGGTTGCGAGTTTCCAAATATCTCCAGGTCCTAGGGTATACTGGACAAGAGAATCATATTGTGGTCGAAGATGGCCTCTTTTATCCCCAAACTAGGGTTCCCAACTGCGAAAAGCTTGAAATCGGGATCTCTGTGGTGATAAAATATGTTTTTGGGGCCCCTGGGGTTTTGTGCTGCACCTGGAAGGATGGGAGCTTCTTATATGTACCAGGAATATTTGTTGGAGAGATGAGTTCTGAATGTTCTCAGGGTGGGAGTATGATGTTATTTTAGGGCTCCTCTTTTAGTATACCTCGTCGATAATGAGGTGTCTTTCTTATCCTCTCTCCTTTTTAAAGAAAAGAAAAAGAAAATCAATTAGAACAATGACTCTGGCGCGAAGTGGTAATATATATAAGAGCTCCATCACTTCAGGATTAATATTTAAATTTCGAAATTAATAATACGTAGGACTAAAAGTCCTGTCGAATTTCTTCCAAACAAGGACAATAACTCCAACAATAACGCTACCTGGCCAACAAACACATATATCATATCGCTGAAACCTTTGCCTACACCTATACACGAAACTGACATCACCAAAGGTTTCAGTCAAAGTCTCAGACATTACCGAGAGGAATGGAGTTTTGACATTCTCATGGGAACTCGCGAGGTATTTTCAGGGGCGCAAGATATTAGGATTTTATTTTAACGGCCCAAGCTAGAGCGTTAATATAGATCGCGGGTTTGGGTAAGAAGCTTGGGTCTCAGAAGAAAATGGATTCGAGCTCCTGGTTTCGAAATACTTGTATTTAGTGGTGTAAAGGAGCGCGACGTAGTAATTAGGGTAATGTACCTGGAACGAAAGTTATCAGATCGAAAGGCTTAAACCATATGTAATCAAAACCCACCCACTGTGCGAGATCGGGCTGCCGTAGATCGAGCTTTCATAGTCGCAACTAAGATATATGGGCTTTGGATGTTGTTTCGTTGCGCACGATAGTAGAGCCTCCCTGATTGTAGGTCTTGGCTGTGATAAGACAACTTGGAGAGGCAGAATAGATATAATTGCACTGCTGCTGGACGATTTTGTCAGCTCGATTGCTGATGTAGATGTACTGTAGTATTTAGTAAAGGAGAAACCAGTCGGTCTGGTTGCCAGAGGGCGACTCTCTTTTGAATAAGAGGTGCATGAAGAAAAAGCGAGAAGAAAAAAAAATAAAGAAAGAGGTATAGAGGAAGAGATGAAATTAAAATAGCTCTAAGAAGAATCTACGATCATAATTCCATCAATTAAAACGCAAGACGATAAAGCTAAAACTCTTCTCTATCATTACTTTAGCTACCTATCTACGGACAACACATCTTTCTATCTCTATTTATCAACATGAACTAGCCTGGTTACAGCAGTGGCAACGCTGATGAGCAACGCTCCTCCAATAAGGAGGAACACAATCAGTGCTTGGAGTCAGGTTTTTTGATTTTATGCAAAAAAAAAAAATAGAGAAATCATCAGGGCCATCACAGACCCTCATCTACCCTTATAATATCGCCTATATGTTAATGCAGACCAACCTCATGGAGTCATTTCTTGGGAGTGATATATAACCGTATTTTTCAGAGTGCTAATTGTGAATAAACTTCACAGTATCATATTCTTTCATGCGCTATAAAAAGCAGCATCTATTAGCCCCCGCTTCCAAAACAGGAGTTGTTTGGGGTTATTGAAGCATACAAAGCATATGCACCACGACCGAGCGTTTCGGATATGAGGTTGAAAGCTAAATTAGTAGGCTGATATACCAACTAACTATGAGTAATCTTTATTTTATGCAAATGTGATTCGTTAGTATGTACGATTCCGAGAAAAAGCATAAGCTATGGATCATAAACCATGCTGTGATAAGATACAACCAACCGCTATTAACCAGAAAAATTGCTAACTATCATCACCAGCCACAGCACCATCAATCACGGGAGACATCCCGTAAACGATGCTGCGATACTGCAAATATTGAATGGAGCGTTAACTTGACTGCAGCCGCAAAAAGGATGCATTGTAAGTGAACAAATGGGCGTAACGAGGAAGGCAGCGATAGCGGTTTCGCTGGATCACACCCTACTAGAGGTTTTTTTGGGCTGAGGGGCCAAAATCGGTTTATTTTGGTTACAGAAATCAAATAATCGCAGAAAGTACTAAATTCTCTTGCAAACGCTCCCTACTTCGTCTTTTCTCCTCTCAGTGGCGGCCTATTTAACGACTTCTCCTCTCGGTTCTTTCTTTTCTCTCTTTCTCTTCCAATCTCTTAACTTTCTCCTTCATCATAGAGACAAGAGTAGACAAACAAAGCTCGTATTCGATATAACTGACTATCTTCAAACGTTCACATCCGTCGTCTGCATTTCGGTATCCTTTGCCATCAACATGAGCGGAGTTACAGCCTCTTCCGGCATCCCAAATATCACCAAGCAGGACACATTTACGCGTATCTGTGTACCTATAATAGCTAGAGCGAAATATACTAACGGAATAGTCTTAGACATCATAAAGACCTGATGCAGCTCAAGACCTTGCCGCTGTCTTCTGACATCTCCACCTTCCTAGACAATCCATCCCACTTCCTGAAATGGACTGGCACCATCGTTGGCCCAGAGGGCACATATTTTGGTATGGACATTCGTTGTAAACTCAGTCATGAGCCTGTAACATATTTTCTTTGCTAAATCTAATTGCTTCGTGGAGCAAATATGGTTTAAACTTTCCATCGATGTCCCAGTAGATTATAATCTAACCCCCCAACTATTTTCTTCAAGACTCCTATGTTCCACCCAAATTTTGACATGGCCGGCCATATCTGTCTTGATATTCTCAAGTACAAGTAGACTGCTATCTACGACACCTAGTCAATCCTTCTCTAACTACAGAGTCTCTTAGGGGAACCGAAAAACAAATCTCCGTTGAATAAACAAGCTGCCTAATTATGGGAAGAGGATTTAATGGAATAGAAGAGATTACTAGAGATGCGATATTAGGAAGTAGAGTAGATTCATGTCGAAATCCGGAAGTTTCTAGTCTTCTCATAACGAACTTTAGATTATAATGAATGAACAACTACCCCATATATCTTCTGTTTCTTTAGCCTATTTCTATCCTCTTTGTATATCCCTTTGTTTTTTTTGCTCGATTAAGCGCCTTTAATAACTCTTGGTTTTATCGGTTGTACATTGGTTCCTAGCATTTTAATTCTTTTATTTCGGGGAGTAGGCTAACAAAGGGGATTCTCTGATGCGTCAATATGACGGTTGTGCTCGCCACTAGAACGATTAAAAGAGAACTATGAATGCGTTCATTCTATTGATAAGCGTATCAAACTGTCGCTCACCTATAGTGCAACGTAATTTAACTGATATATACATTTTTCCGAGCTTAGTCCTCTCTGTAATTACAGTTCTCCCATGTTAAAGGTTGGTAGTATATTTCGGCATTGGAGATATCCTTATCCTCAAATACACCGTCCCAGAGCCAATTAGGCTCATTAGCCAGCTTGAGCATAAAAGGTTCGTCCCCAAAATTAAATTTATACTCGTCAAAGTGTTTCGAGCAGTATAGGAAAGGAAAGTATCGCCTTGTCTTGGTTAACACAGCGGAAGGTAATATCTTGCCATTGATTGTGAAAAAGATCTTATTCTCTAGATAATTCATCCCACAACCGTAAGAATATACCTTGGGCACGGGTCGGTACCCGTTGAAATCGTAATTGAAATTGGGATTCGTGTTGAAGTCGCTTTCGTAGTCGCCATCAACTGTTAGCTGGCTATGATGGAACATGATCTTGCTATGATTTTCGTGGTGACGATTGGAAGCACTATGCATTGACTGAATGCCTATGCCGAGAAAACCAACCTCTGGATCTCTGGAAAATTCAGTAGTATTAGCGTTAGGTACAGACCGATCCCTCCGAATTTGCAACGATAGACATACGTTTCTGTTGAAATCGCCTTGACCTCGAAATAGAACGTTTTGGAGATTGGTGGTATCGGATTATCCGCAATTATATGGGCCGTAGAATGTGGAGAAATATGTGGCTTCCAGATAATTCTGTCTCTCCGGGCCTCGTTTTCGTCGTCTTCCAAATAAATACCCTCTAAAAAAAAGATTAACACAAACGTGGCAGTTTTTTTGTGAAATAGAACACATGCAAGATAAGTTTCATACCATAAACTCGACCCAATTTCCAAATACATCCAATACCAGAAGGCCTGACGAAACTATTCTGTGGTGAGGAGGATTTTTGAGTGCAAAAGGATGCTAGGCGACCTCTGTGGCTATTGCCATCATGGATCGAAAGCAGATCGAATAAAGTCCAACCATGCGGATCCACAAAAGGCACATCGTAGGTTTTCACCATATCCATAAGTTTCAATTCCTCAAAAAGAGGATCCCCAACCTCTCGATCGAACAGTGATGTCTCAAAATGCGACAAGGTGAAAGGTATCGTTTTCTCAAGAACCCTTGGAAACATGCACTTCGAAGCAGCTAGACGTGATTCATAAAATGTGAGTCCCTTAGCTACATCTGCTGATTCCTTGGCGATCTGTTCGCAGATTGTATCCAGTGGACTATATCCAATAATATTCCTATTATAAGTTTCGGGATCAAGGTCCAGTATTTGATTCAGGATACGTTGTCGACGGTACCGTATCGCTAGATCTAGAGGTGTTTCTCCGAGATAATCCATTTCTGAAATGAATTCTTTGATATCGGTACAGCTAGAGATCAATGACACAGCTTTGGGAAAAAGCTGGGTGAGTATTTCACCCTCTTCAAAAGTTCCAAACCCTCTTGCAAATAAATGAAGCAAGTTAGAGTAATCCTCATTCCTATGCAGGAATACACGCTTTTTCTCATCCTCAGGCAACTCTTTGCTTAGTTGCTCGTATTTTTGTAAGAAGAACTCCAGCAATTTATGTTTTGATGCCTCAAGTGCAATGGACAGTGGTGTAGCACCACCGTGCGCTGGAACCGTGCAATCGAGCCCTGCTTTGAAAAACATTTCGGCCAGGGCCACTTCTGTTTCTTCAGTACCCGTGCTTCCAGCGAGGAGGTGGAAATAGTTTTGAGATTCGTCGTTCTTATCGTGGACATCGGCACCTAAGCTAATCAGCAACTCAACCGCTTCCTTGAAACCACCTTTTACAGCACCCGAAAGTGGCATTTGGCTCTTTTTGTCTTCTGCATTCACAAGATCTCCTCCATCTATTCGTCTCATCTTCATTATCACTTGGCAAATATCAAGAATTTCTTGGATACCTTCTGCGTCTTTCGGTGGAGGATCTTTGAACAGATAATGAAGAGGGTTCATCCCAAACATGTCGACGGCATGCACATCCCATTCAGAAGAAACAACAAGCAACTTAAAGAACTTCAGGTCTCTGATCTGTGCTGCTAGGTGAATTATCGGCGTGTCATTAGAGGTTTTAACATCCAACCTCGCCCCTGCCGTAATCAAAGCTTTCGCTGATGATAGGAGCAGGTGGAAGTTCTTATCGGATTTCCCATCTCGTTCCAGGATATCGAGAATGATCGAAATAAGAACAGAACCGCCTGCTGCGGCATCTCCCGTCTTTAGCATCTTCTGGGGAGCGTTGACGTTCGTTTTGTATCTGAGCAGAGTATCTACTGTGACAGGATGCCGAGCAGCGAGGTACAATGGCAAAGCAAGGATCGGGTTGGGTTTGTCGCATATCGACCCTTCCCAGGGTTTGAGGCAGCTGCGAGAGCTCGAAACAATCATCTCCTGTAGCTTTTCCGCGACAGCCGACTTGTCGCGACCATTCTGTTCGAGAAAGGCCGTAACATCCTTCTCAAGATCAAGAGGGTCTTGTTCCCTTTCCGCGAAGGATTCGTATAGCTTTGGTAGCTGTATAACTAAAGGCTCGGGCTCATAGAATTTATATCCCCCGTTTTCAGCTTCTTGTATGTCTTCGGTCGGATTTGTTTCAGGGTCAGGTATATCCAAGGTCTTACTAACAAGCCATGCAATTCTCAAAGAAGGTTCCATGGCTTCGATCAATGGAAATAATGCAGAACCGGCAGATAATTGGTATGGGTTTGCCGAGTCCTTTTCTGGCGTATTGAACAGTGCTATTGCTTCTTGGACACTTAGGTTTTCGAAAACATTGGACGTATTTTCTGTAAATAAGCCCGAGTACTGCCAGCCTTGTTCGACATCATGGCATTGCGTCCATGTGTAGTTCTTATAAAATCCATCTTGCGCGCGCAAGGTAGCTCTCAATCTTGACACCTTGAAATCTCGGATATCCAATTCTCGGTGCGGGTAGCTTTCCAGGTTGTTTTGTATACCTGGACTTGCCGGTTGAACCAGCAGGTCAATAAGGAGGTGTAAACCGAGCTCAGCAGCGACGTGAACCGGCTCGTCAAAAAATCTGAAAGCTAGTCTGTCGAGTGCGTGCAGCTCTAGATCCATTTTCGGTTGCCTTTGAATATTCCATCGGTACCAGTTTTCCGGTCTCATAAAGATGGAGAGTTGGGTTAGAAGTTCAGTCCACCAAGTGTCATTCAAGCTGCTTTCCGTCCACCAGGCTTGTAAAATTCGAACATGCTCGTGCCAGTGAAGAATTTCATACCGTTGTCTTGGGCGTTTTCGCGATCTAACAACTTCCAGATCGTCTGCTAAAGAGGTAGGGAATACTGATTCGTAGCCTAGCGCTCCACAGGCTCTTTGGTGGGCGTCATACTCTGCATCACCATCAAACAATATATGTGAATCATAATCGATGAACCAATCTGGTATCCAGGGCATATGAAGCCTTTGAAAGGTTTGATTGTTCAGTGCGCGTACTAATATTGATTATAAAATTAGCGTATTGAGATGCCAAGAGGCAGTACCTAAAACTTAGAAGAAACTAGGGAGAGTAGAGGAGCAACATACAGATATTGATGACAATAGACATGTGCGCATCCTTCTTACTGAAAAGCTCTGATAAACTATCGCCATATCGTACGAATGAAGCTGCGCATTTATGTTTAGCCACAAAAACGACGAGCTTTTCTGGCTGGAGCTTTGCACCTACAAGTCAATGTGAACTTGAAGACAGTGTTTCCCTTCGGATCTCGATATTTATTAAACCCACGAGACTCCTGAGTGGTAGATTTCGTCGCAGAATCAGAGTCCTGTACCCATTCTCTAATTGATATATCGACACCAACCAAACCGGTGTTTCGATCCAGGCGGAAAAAGTCTCTCCCAGCATTCTCCAAGTGATAGATAATATCTTTGACTTCCGGGTCTTCATACGGATCATCTTTAATAATTTTTGTTACTTCTGCAGCGTAAGAGCCTTCAACAGCTACACTATTATCTTCCAACAACTCAACAGAATCGCTTCGGTTGAATATGTCCCGATAATGATCTGACACTTCAATGACGGTAAGAGTTGCCACACTCCATACAACCCACTTTAATGCGCTAACAATCAATTCTTGCTCATCCGGCGTTAACGATTCTATGCTCTGCATATATATCTCGCCGATAGCAGCCGGCAGACGTTGGATCTTTCTATCCAAGCTATCTTTAGAAGGTTGTTGCAGTGTACCGATAACCATTCTAGCAAGCGTGAAATCCCCTTTCGCTTTCTCGTGCATTATTTTAACTATCCTTTTGAGTTCCAAATCAAAGAGTTGACCGAGCCGTTCTTTATTTATACGACGTTGGAGGACTTCCCCCACATCGTGTTTGATGAACTCTTCGAGATCTGCTGCGTTCTTTTGCGGTGTGATTTCAATAATCTGGGCACCATCCGGGAGCACTGTCTCAATAGGGACAGTATCTGACTTTTCCATTTCATCAACGAGTTCGCTGAAAATATCAAAACTATCTCGTGCCGATATTATGATTCTGACGTTATCTGAACCTTCTTGAGCTATTCCTCTCAGATATTGGGTTAACATCTGCGAACCTCGATCGACACATTCATCTAGCGCATCAATCATAAGATACACACGGACCGGTACAGCATCCGCAACCTTACGAATAGTAGCGCACAATACCTCTAGACTATCTAAAAAGTCTGTCGCATTTCTCTTTGCGTTAGATTCGCCAAAAGTTGGATCCAGAGCTTCCAAAGCCGCAACTAACGCCTTTGTCCCCTGCCGCAACTGCTTGCTATGCAGTAATTGGTACAATATAACTTCCAACCCTGCCCGTGCAGTTTGTATATCCTGCTCGCCTTTTTTGTAAAAAAAGTGACACAGAAGAGCTGGTTCGTACTCGCGGTGTGCAAAATCAGCATAACTACCCTTTGGTATATCGCCTGTTATCTCTCGTCTCACACTCATCATGGCTACGGACTTCCCGTGGCCGCGGGGGGCACGGAGGACAAGGAACTTCGTCTTCGAGGAAGGCATCTTCCAGTCTTGGTAGGCTTCTTCTTCTTTGTAGAGCCATGATACTGGTAGGCGGCCTTTACGGTCACGGATGATCTTGTTCAGACGATCATTGAGGGAGGAGAAGTGAAGTTTGTAGGATTCTGGGTAGGTTAGTTTTTCTAGTTGGTGGTCTAATTCGTATAGTAGTGCGTGACGTTGGACGGCGTCGATTAGGTCTGAACTGATGTTCGCGTATTCTACCCCATCGCAAGGCGTGAGTTTTATAAATTATAGCCAGGAAGCTTTCTTATACAATAGAATGGGCTTTATAAGCTTACGTTTTATATCTTTCGCGATCTGATCAATTTTTTGGCCCGTTTCTGAAATAAGCTAGAATCAGTCAATACTCTCCAGTAGGCTCAGTTTCAACCTATGGGACCTACTGAGACTTTCATGAAGCACGGAATCTTCAAAGTGAGATTGCACTACTTTCACTATAGCTTCATATTTCCCTACTAGTGCGGAAGCTTTATCATCCATCTCTTTTGTGAATAAATCCTTCATTGTATTTCCAATCCCTAGATTCGAACGCCAAATTTCACACGTTAATTAGCCTTTCTAGCCGATCTAACAAAACTCTCACAATCGATTGAGGAGACATTTTCTGGGATTGTACTTTTTATCCTACTAGAATCAAGATGTGGCCTGGCATTCCATAAAAAATCGAGGATCGCGAAAACCAGATTGGGTATATCAGAATCCCAAATGTTGATTTCCGATGCCGTATCTTCTATTTTTGCCATCCGTGCCTCCCAGCGGACACAGTCCGCTACTATGTTTGTGATACTGTCGCAGGTGCCACATATCAGAAGCCTAGTTTGGACTTTGGCACCACCAATCTTTTTCAACAAAAAATGTATTAAATTAGCATTACTAAATTCTAAATATATGAATCTAGCGGCTTAGCCTGATGAGATTCTTGAGTATATCCTACTAGTAATTCAAGTCGCAGGCTCATATTTTACGAAAAATTAGCAACTCACCGCAATTAAAGAACTAATCCCAAACCAAATAATCGACACACTCTCCGGCGCAAACCCCATAAACACATCCCCGACAGACTTCAACTGATCCAACGTGGTCAACAATCTCGCCGCGTTGTTGAGTTTTTCTTCGGACGTGTCATTGAGTTTGCGGCAGGCATCGAGGAGCGTATCGATTTTAGTACCGCAAAGAAATTCCTCCACCGCAATTGAACGTTTTGGGTCTTTTTTTTCGATTGGTTTTGCGATTTCCTCGCGGAAGCGGTGGCAGGCTTCGTCGAAGCATTTTGTAAGGGTTTTGCGGGGCTTAGGGGTCGTCATTTTGATTACTGGATACTCTATTGATTTGCCGCTGGTGTTGAGGAATAGGAAAAAAATATGGCATTAGGGCTAGGTGGATTTGATATTTATGTGGTAAATGTATAAGAAGCCCCTCTAGGAAATGCTTGTCTGGATACACTTCGTTCGTGTACATTGAAAATATATTAATACGAAAGCGGGGTCTCAGAAAAACGAGATTCATTAATTCAGCCCTATCGCAGCAGCGACGCTGTTTCTATTCTTGGCTGACGTTAGATTGGACCTAAATGAGGGCCAATCCAAGATACGCTAGGCAAACAGGACATATATCGACAGCCAAGCTAGTGAGTTGCATTGAATCCAATGCGGCTGTATCTGCAGGGTTGGATTCTCAGTTTATTTCTTGCATAGCTGAGAACTCCGAGGCTCAGACGGCGAGATTGAGAGGCTCTACATAATATCGCTCCACTTCTTCTCGAGGACCAAGCGAAAGTATGGCTTCCAAAACACGATAGCGATATTCATACACATATACTCAAGCAACTACGAATAACTTCGGGGCGATGTTTTCCTTGTGCAATTGTGTTGCGCCAACCGACCGACGCAGCAGTGCGGTTCCAAATTTGGTAACCTAACCGACCCATCGCCAGCAGCGTGATGTCAAAAACCATCATCCATAATACAGCACACCAGACCACACCTGACCATACCTGAACACACCGCAACAAAGACCCAAACACCCCATCATACGCCGCTGCAGCCTCGCCTCACGACTTACAGTCACAGTAGTCAAGTTCCGCCAT
Source organism: Dactylellina sp. 'tibetensis' (assembly GCA_036971435.1). Lineage (NCBI taxonomy): Eukaryota > Fungi > Ascomycota > Orbiliomycetes > Orbiliales > Orbiliaceae > Dactylellina > Dactylellina sp. 'tibetensis'. Next base: position 129,174 of record JAKDFA010000021.1, on the reverse strand, counting down.
TTTAAAGGCGACAAGAAGCCGATCAAAAAATGCAAAAGAACGGAAGCAGCGGATGACGAACCATCGACGTCATTTTCGATCGATCGCTGCTTCTACGGTAAGAGAAGTTTAAGTCTTCTGCCGCTGATGCCTCATCGCCTTCGTCGTTAAGAGCGGTGGTACTAGTTGGGAAACAGAGGGAGAAGAGGCGAAGGTTATGAATGAGGATTTGGATGCGGATAATGGGTGGGCAAGTTCGCATAGTTTGGAAGATATTAAGGGACTGATGGTTTTTGCGTTCTTAAACGCGAATTTTTAATCTCATATTTTTTTCTTCATTCTTCCAGTTTCGTCCTTTTTTTTTTTACAAGAAGGAAAAAAAAAAGGAAAAGCGAAATAAGAACGATTTCACAAACGATGGATTTTGCCGGTGTGTATTGGGAAAGTTATGGGAAACCTAGGTATATGATGAGAATGTGTTCTTTCAGTCACGAACCATCATGGGATTTTGAAAATGCGATGAGATGATCGATGGCCACACCGGCGTGTTACCTGCATCGCTAACTGCAGACCTCCAAATCCACAAGGCTGGATCGCATGACAATATTATTTTTCCTCCCCGGTCATGACCATATGAGAATGCTAAACGTCAGGCGGATGCGGTTATGGAGCAGAGTAACGCACTTGGGAGTGGGAGCAGATTTCCGCGTCCGTAAAGGTTGAGCCTTGTAATCAGCCTGCTCGACGAGATCTGTCGCAGCGATTGCATTCGAACCCTAGCAGCCTGAAGCTGTGTATCGGTCCTCTGCGAAATAAATTTGTTCCTCATATTCACGTCGCCGGATATGTCTGTAAGATTGGCCTGCATAGCTTGGCAGTCCGTGGAGAGATTCAAGTTGACATAATATACACTGTCTAGTGTACTCCTCCAGTATTACTGCTGGTGTTGCCGCGGTGCTGCTACTGGTAGAGGCAGGATCCGCCAGAGCCGCGTGCACATGGGAAAATTGTTTATCTTCCTCTTCGGTCACAAGCGAAAAACCAACCTTTTTGTAATATTTGGTGAAGGCCGACATTCTGAAAGTGAGAAGGTGGCAAATAAAAAGATATATCGAACCAAGATTTCCGAGGTGGTGGCCGTAGACCGAGGTGGTTATCGGATAGATTTTTGGACAGAGGCTAAGACTATATCCCAACTTTCTGATTTCGAAAGCTTACGCAGAAAATTTTTCGTGAGCCATTGGCGCCGAAGAGGTGCGATTCGCCGACAGTTAAAGTCCGCAATCTTTGCCATCAGTCGATGCCTAGCCCAAGCTGAGTTTTATTGATATCTATTTCCATGCCGGTCTTCATATGATCATTCACCAACTCGTCCACAGCGAGTGCAAATGTGACAGTGCCGATATCATTGCTCTTGGTCAAGACTTCTCTTTATCAGCTCATGCGTGCTACACTGTTCATCTGGGCATCCAGCCTCGCCTTCCGGCCGAACCCCTACGTTAGTTAAGCTTTCTCGGACTGCCTGCGATCCACAGACGCATTGCACATGCGCGGCTCGCAAATATACCCCGCTTGCTTGGAAATATTACCGAAGTCGTCTAGATAAAAGTATTCTTTCAAGAAAAAATAGTATACATGACTGTTCATATTCTCGCACCGCCTGATCTATCTAAATCGAATTTTGAATTTCAGCTGATCAGCTAGAGAAAACGTGCATATCGTGTGGTCGAGCATTGTTAATAACTCTATGCGAAAAAACAAATTGAAACGAAATGCAGATTTTAAACTAAATCTTCTGAGTTCTTGAAATGTCTATGTTTGATGCCTTAATCAAAGGCCACCTCAGCGCGGGATTATGGCAACGCTTATCATCTAGATCTTCCTAATAACTTGTACATACGAATATTTCTCTCCGTGCCCGATGGCGCTAGAGATGTTCTTGATGTAAATATAAGTAACACCAATCTGCGGCTAGCTTGGGAGCTGACGAGAGTTAAGGGAGAGGTTTAAGACAGTTTTAATAGTAAGTAGCTCCCTAGCGATGAATCGGTAGTGTCAAAATTGGTGAGAACACAATATTGAATAAAAGCTATTAACGGCTTTTGAAGTGAGACTCCGGGTATTCCCGTGCCTTTTTATTTTGCGATTTACTTCTTTTGGTATCTGTTGACCCAGAACTCCTTTAGGTTGGTTTCCACAGGTTCCTCCCCGCAAACCACCAGTGTCATGGTGAGCAAAGATATGTTTTGTATCGCTGTTCTTCATGCCCTACTCAGAATTAAATAAATCCCAGCAAATTGAATGATTGAAAATATCATTAAAACCATGGAACTAGGGTTTAATGTGATAGCTAACACTGTTCAACCCCATTCCCTTAGTAACATCGATCACCAAATTGATCCGATGAGAAGAAGCTTAACAGCTGGTAAGTAACTTCTCTTAATGATGTGGATTTCGCAGGCGTGAAGCGACCTTTCCTAATTCTGCGTTCCATCAGTCATCAAAACGCTTACGTTCAGCGTGGATATTGTCGAGGCCTCGAGGCTACTGCACTGGCCACAACTCCCTAAGCTGAAGATCATTTAACGCCGGCGATAAAGTTATATGAAGCCACGATTTCCTACGCTACCCGACTGCTAGGTTTAACTTCGACCTTTGGAACAGTCACACATGCGCCGAATACCTACACTTTGGTCCAGACATTGCTTCCTTGACAACAGCTCAGCCTTTCGGCGAATTAACATAAGGTTTTATGACAGTTTAGAGCAAACTAGATATTTACTGTTCTCCGTGATTTGCTTTGTTGATACCTATCATGTTCGATGCAATGCAATCAATGAAGCTTTTATGGGAAGATAAATATTCCCAAATTCACCTTTTTGGTGGTTTTTATAATAATAATATAATATCATTTATAAGGCCTGCGTCTAACTTCCACTTGAAAAAAAGGAGTATAATAAAAAATTAGTAATATAGTATGAAGACAAATCATTCTTTGGTATAGTTAATGAGGTGGTTGTTATAGTATCTCTGCTATGTTGAGGAATAATGTTTGTAATGTCTAGAAGTCTAAGATACGATAGGTCAATGTTCTAGGGAGTTGTCCATATTAGTCACAGACAACGCTAAACTACAAAGAGTATAGAATTAGGTATAGGGAACTCAAGCAAGATATCAATCAGCAATTCCCTTGACCTGGTCATGCTACAGTCCTTGTTCGAATTAATGGGTGATCCTGAAACATATTATAATTATTTTCTCAGTCTAAAAATTGCCGCATAAAGATTCACATCCTTTTGTATAAATTCAAACTTTTCGCATATAGCAATCAGACACAAAATTGATCGAAACGCTCATGCCAAGCAGGAATTTTAAGCGACAATCTTGTGGTAATTACATTAAAGTTGAAAACTCTCGTCAACTGTTCGTCAGGCTCTCAACTAGTTACAAATCCTTTACGGTGGTGAACCGCCAAGGAGATTTGTTAGAAAATCGAGGATAGCTGATACTAGATTCGATGGAGGCGTGGTTGGTGGAATAGAGTTTGTTGTAGTTGTAGGTGCAGCAGTTGTTGATTCAGCAATTGTCGTTGGTACCGCTGTGGTTGTGGTTGCAGGTGCTATTGTGGCATCCGGTGCCGGGCTGCATGATGTTATCTGGAGTTCGCGAATTGTTTTGCAGACGAACCCGGGGCAGCATTGTAAAGGAGCCTCGCAGTTTTCTATAATGGTTAAAGTGAGAGTGTTAGAATTTACATGGCTACTTCGCCCCCAAAAAAGAATTGAGCTTCTTTACCATCTTCGGTAGAGCATGACTGTCGACGTTGTAGAACTGATAGGTTTTCTATCCGGGCGAGCGATGACATTAGCATTTTCATATATTCTCGTAGTTATCTTTGTTGGCAGACTTATAAACTAACCCGACATTCCTGGCGGCATATCAGCGGGAATCGCCGCTACTACGGCTGCAAAGAGGAGGATGGCGTTGAAAGCATGCATGTTGACTGGGAATTAGGCGAGTTCGAAATCCGGAATGTGGATATTGGACTCAGATAAATTTCGAGTAAGGTATGCGAAATGGTCTAACAATAGGCACTCAACGATTCTGAGAAGACTACGATATTGAACAATGAGCTTCCATGGATTCCAGCAGGCGGTTCCTGAGGTTTATATAGCCAGAAATCTCGCTCACATTACTCTTCTGTGACGTTGCTCAGTGGGATCGATTTTTCACTTTCGTAAACGTGTATGAGTTGGAACCCTGTATTAAATGGAGTGGTTGTACATACACTCCGATATGCATACGAGATCTGCAGACAGGTTCTTACACTCAGGGTGGGTGGGCGGCACATTCTGGTGGAGTAGTTGCGTTTGTCAACGATCTTCTTGTGTAATACCATTTTCAACGGAAAAGAGATCTTGGAAGGAATGGATCTAAACCCGAAACATTTTGTGTGGTTGTTTAGGTGGCACTATTATCTCCTTGCTGCGAGATGCACCGTAGTTTTGTCACCCCAAAACTGGAGGATCGAGCCGGGCCAGTCACACTCGCAGACGCTTAGCGTTGTGGTTTCGTGCGATCGACTGCTGATCTTCCAGCCGCATCTACCTAACGAGCAAGATCACACTGCAGGGCGGGACCACCCCTTCAGATCTATGGATTTTCAGCCCTCGGGCTTTTATTTGATCGTCTGTTCCAATTAAGCTTCGGCGCTAATGTAGAGCGACTTCGCGGTGCTTCACAAAGCAAGAAATTGACGGGTCCAGAAAACCTGGTTTTATATCTCAGAAGCCGGCAAACAACAGCACGGCGAAAACATTTTCCATAGGAGTCTAGAATACTGCCAACCATAACTGAAAAATTTAAAAATGTAATTTTGCAAGGTAAATAGTCGACTAGTCATAGATAAACTCTTTGAAAAGACATTCATCAACGCCGTTCACGTTATTTTAAAAAACGCACTATACAAGCTGTATGCAATGCACATGACTTTTCGGATATCAAATCAAAACCTCATTAGTGTTTATGAATGTTTGTGGATGTTTATAAACACTGAAAGAGGATACTGGCGTTTAGGGTAGAGATATGAAAATGGGACCCTTTCTAAGGAAGATTTAGTTTTATTTAATTGGCTCTTTTCTATAAAAGGGATCCAAACTCGTAATCTTTTTTTTTCGATTGTTATGAGGACTTAGATGAAAGATCATATTATTACATATTATATAGCGTTGAATTTATCTTATAATAACCTCCAGGATTTTAGAGATGTGAGAGCTTATAGATGAAGATTATTTTTGGACGTTGCTAGAGACTATATTCTAGAGGTGTTAAGTATTTATTGCTTTATATGCATCCAAGTCATACTACATCTCTAGATTACCTAATACATATAAACTAAAATAAACAGCTAGTTTAATATAAATAATCGCATTTACTTTCACACACTTCGTATTCAGAATTAATAGCTTTTGAGGTACATACCAGGACTAATATGATACCTACTAGTCATCAGACCTAGCCACAGGCAAAACTTACTAATCATACCATACTAGGTCTAAGTACTGTGCATAAAATTCTATCTCCTGATTAGAACCCAAGTCACCATCCTTGCAACTCCTCTGAATCTAATCAGGTCTGAGTTTTGTTCAACACCTGTCAATAGCCTTAAGTTACCCATTGTTCTAGAACATACTACTTCCGGACTCCCTCATTATTCGTAGCACTGTACAGAAGACTTAAAATATTTACTCAGTATGTTTTATTGAGAGGGAAGAAAATTTTACTCGTAATATGAACAGTCCGTGGAATAGAACATTTCAAAAATAATGTCCCGCTTACCGCTTGGTAAAAATATGTACCAATCAGGATTGTGAGGCCATGTCAAAGAAGCTTCGAATGCTGGGTTTCTCGTCGTAGAGTACCTGCGCCGCACATAGTTCGCAATCAAATTATCCACACTGCTCAGTAGCACACATTCGTTATGGGCGTCACTATTCCAAAGGCTTGAGATAGTTTTGTTCGCTGAGGTAAGATCGTTCTGGAGGCTTTCAATGGTATTATTTGCCGAATAAAGGTCGTTTTGTAGATTTCTAATACTTCTTTCCGTTGAATCAGGTACATTTCGCAAGTTGTGGTCAGGTACATTTCGCAAGTTGTGGAAGCTGCTATTCGTGGAATTAAGTTTCCTGCGAACACCGTAAAAGTGGTCCTTAGTCGAAGCGTGTGCCCTCGCCTCTTCAGAGTAGAGGGTTTGATAGTGATTTCTATCCTCTCTCTCGTCTGAAAGTTCGCTTTTAGTCTCTTTGTGTGCCCTCTTTTCAGTATCAAGAAGTTTCTGAAAGATCTCTTTACTCATAGTTTCGTTAATAAGCTTGATTCTGAGATCGTCAATTCGCTCCTCGTAAAGATCGATTTTAGCAGCATAATCAACCCTTTCCTTCCCCAATTGACCTCTCACACCGTTATATAATTCTTTTTCGTCCTCTAACCGCTGGAAAAGGCATTTTGTGTTATATTCCAGTTCCTCACCAATGCTTCCCTTTACTTTCATCTTGTCATCATGTGATCGATTATCGCTGGGTCTCGTGCCAGAATTGGCCAATTCTAGCTCTTTTTGTTTCTGCTCCAGAACATACACAAGGTGATTGCGCTCATTTTCGAGACCAATCTGCCTTACTTTTATCCTTGATGCTTGGGCACTCTCTTCTTCGACTTGAATCTTGGTTTTTGCAATACTGTCCTGGAGGGCTTGATTCTCATTCCTTAAGTGTTGATTCTCTGGAACTAGTGTCTGCCGCAAGTTTGCTAATTCTTTAGAGATGATATTCTTCTCCTCTTCGAGCTTTTTAATCGAGATCGACAGTTGATCGATCCCTTTTTTTGCGCTTTCTAAAGCGCCGTCCGATGCTATCTTCTCATTCCTAAGTTTTTCGAATTCCAGTTCAAGTTTAGCATATGAGTTTTGAGTTTCGTAGTTCTCGTTCTTTAGTGAGGTTTCGTTATGTAGCATATACCCAACATGGTTGGCGAAACGAGTATTGGCATCCTTTGTATCGTCAGCAGTGTTGTTCGCCGGTTTCTGCTGCGCGTCATCCATCTTTCCTTCAATATCTTGCTTGCTTAAATCTCCTAGTGCCGCAGTAATATTATCCTCAGACACTCCTTCAGCGGGAAAAACCCTGCAGAGGAGACTCTTAGCGTATGTAGCCACCGTTACTGCTGCATACCTCCGTAATTCCTTGCTCTTGTGAGAGTTCAAGTGGACATGGCTGCCTCGAATCACCAGGCAGACAAATCCTGCCGCTTCGGCTCGAAAACTTAATGCACCCCCTGTTAATTCGGATTCATGTCGAAATGGAACTTTATCCAATAACTGGTTCGCCAAATCGATGAAACCATATTGAATTGCTGGAACAACCCCCTCTTTGGTCCGTTCAATTTTTGGTTTTGATTCGGGTGGGCGATAGTCATGATTATCGCCATTATGCGAAATACTCGCTATTAACCCGATTCTGATTCTGGGAAATCTGTGTAGCATATCTTTAACGACGTCAATTGTTGAAGATATGCTGGGATCGTCATCGTAGTGGGCAGATATGGCGACGTTATGTCCGCTAATTTTGCCGAACATGTATTTGTTGTTGTCATCATTCCTATGCTCTTCGTCAAGCAAGGAACATGCAGCAAGATATTCTGCTCGTGTGGCACAGATCCAGCCAACCGTGTAGCTGTTACGGTCGAACATAGTTGAAGAAAATACTATATAGAGGTTGTTTACTAAAACAGCACCCGAGTGTATTTCTTTGAAGGGTAATGGTCGGTTAATCTGAGAGAAGAGTAGAGGATCGAAGGGAGAGACATCAACAATTTGAAGATATCGCACCAATTTGGAGGTATTATAGTCTTTTTAGGTGGGACACAACACTGCTAAGCGTCTCTGTCGAAACACATCACCCGCAGCTCAGGATAAATTAGATGGTGCAAGTTATGCAGAGTAGATGCAACACAATCCAAGTTAGAGGCTGGACAGCACACGCCAGTGAAGTATGAGTTGTCAATACCATCCTAATTCCGAATTCTATTGGTGTTCAACCCCGAGGCTGTGCAGTGTGGTATCAAAGCTCATCAGTTCTTATCTATTTCTCCAGACTGAAACTGTTTGTGGCCGGTTTATCACTGAATAATAGGAGATACCTGCCAACATTACTCGTAGACGTGTAGTGTACGTGACTATGCATTCGAATGTATTCTGGAACAGCCTCGTTGCTACAGGAATAACGTCCTACCCTTCTATTGACGAAGCGTTGTAGATTGAAAGTCGCTAGTGGTGGATGGTTCAGGTAAGGGATCAATCTCCGAAATTGGATGGTGCGCCTCAGCAACAAACTTGTTGACTATAAATACACGATCGCGAAGCAACAAGATGCTCAAGCACGAATACCCGCAGAGATGATTCATACGGACAGAAGCTCTCAAGGCTAAATGTACCTTAGCCTTGTATCAGCGCGCCGATCTAATTATATCGCTGAACCAAACCGAGCGACTAAAAAGAAGAGTTCCATTGAAAATTCCGATATCTTCCTCCAGTAAAGAAATCGTTGAAGGCTTTTATGCAACCAAAACTCATGAAAACGCCTGCTAATTATAATTGGCAGTACTTGCTTTAGCCCGGCTTGAGATCAAAAACAAGATCTTTTGGCGCGTTACAGTCTAAGACTACTGGTCTTTAGTCTTTTTTGAAGGATTAGTTTTAATTCAATATCCGTTTTTAGTTTGGAATTTGGCATTAGTCTGTTGAAAATAGTTTGGAGTTAATTTCCAATTTATTTACTTAATAAAAATTAATATTGTTGTCCCTGTGGCATGTTTACCCTTACTGCCCAGCGAATTTTACACTTAGCCCTTCCTTCAGTAGTAGCTGAAATTCTGGAACCTCAAAGCTGCGGAACTGAACAGGATTTCTAAGCGGGATGGAAACCTCGTACTAACTCAAAATATATAAGCAAGGTATATACAACTATCATTCTGCTGAAGGCATGATTGAGTCTCTATACCCACACCATCGGTTATATTCTCTATTGCCTATGCTTCTATTCGTATCCTCTACTGTCTCTTATTATAATTCCTATCCATAAAAATTAAGACAGGATTCCCAAACATGTCAGCACCCCCCTCTCCTCCGCTTCTAAAGTACTTCAACATTGTCCTTGCTGCCATTTCTTCGTTCATTTCCACTCCTTCCCTCCAATTCGTCGATTTCTCCTCACTAACTACAGATAAATCTACTGGTAGACTCTCGATCATGTTCTGATTGCCTCGCTGAACCTCGCTAAGTTTCTTTAGCGCGTATTTAATTTGTTTAATCATTTCCCAGCGCTCTTCCTTGGATCCGAGCAAATCTATTTTCCATGATTCATCTTGAGCGTGGGTAGGGTCGTTGGGTGTAGAAGCGAGGCGTTCAGAGATACTAATATATGACTCAAACTTTGATAACTCTTCCTCACAGATCTTGTCTATTGTCGGCAATTTTGCTATTAAGGACTTGCTGGCGTCGTTGAGTAGTTTTAGCGCTAGCTGACTCGGTGTAAGCAATTCCGTAGTCACCCCATCACCCAAAGGACTTTCGAGGGTTATCGATTTATTGATGTCTTCGTAGTATTTGGAGCTTAATAATATATCCACCATGTAGGAGTTTCCAGCTAATATTGCTGCAGATAATGGCGTGCCAACTTTGGCATGAATATAATACTCGCCAAGACTTTGAGGATTGGGGAAAATGTCCATGACAAATTGTATAACTTTTGCTGAAATTTGCAAATGGTTATTCCACTTTTTCTGAGGAAAAATTGCCAGAATATGCATCGCTGTCATTCCCGTCGTTCGATTGGCGAGAGGGCTTATCCGAAAGTTGATAGGAGATCCGCTGACTTCGGCGAGATACTTGATACTCTCGTAATTTGAATGCTTGTGGTCATTCAATAGCATGCCTAACACCGATTGTGCATCATTGTTGCCTGGCCATGTGTAAAAGTTATTGATGCTTTCGATGGCTGTCGTCTTGAGGAGTAGATTCGCCAAGTCAAAGTACCTGTTCTTAATTGCTAGAGCTAATGCGGAAAGGTCGCTCTCTATGATTAGATCAACCTCTAAGTTCATACGGATAAGAGTTTCCGCAATAGTTGTAGTTCTCGGGGTGCACCTCGGCCGTGTAGCGAAAGCTTGCAGAAGGGAAACTTGCGCCGATCGGGAAGCGGTGGCGAGGTCATACGTGGCTAATGAGGCGCCACGATTGATGAGCAATTCAAATATCTCTTCGTTGTTCGACATGACCGCACACCGCAAGGGTCGATATCCTGTGGAGCCATCTACCGGGTGATCGAGGTCCAGCAAGCTTTCCACGATGTCCGTGTTTCCAAGGTAAACTTCATTACAAAGATGCTCGCCCGAAACAGGTTCCTGGGGCTTTGGACCGAATTTAAGTCGCCTGTCTTTTAGAATCCGGAGAGTGCGAGTGAGCCATGTCTTATATTGTGGTCCACATCGAACCAGCCTGCTTTGTAAAGATAGAGGATCATATGGCGTTATATCTTTAGTCCGGGCCTTCCGTAGCATACCGCATTCGTCAAATAAATCTGGCGGATTAGCATGCTGAAGATCCACCTGAAACAGCATGAGATCGAGAATATCAGGCAACGTTAATACTGCTGCGAGTTCGATGGGCTGTACGCTAACATGATTCGGACCGACCGGACTTAAATTCCATGGATCAGCCTCGTGTCTAAGAAGGGTTTTCACTGCTGTTTTGCTCTGATATAAAACTGCTCTGCCTAAAGGTGTCGTGTACATAGCGAGGTTATCCTCCCAGTCGGCCAAAATGCCTCGAACGTCTTTCCTTGTCGGTTGGGTAAGTTTCTCGATATCCGCGCCTGCATCGACTAGTCTCTTTACTAACAATTCCATTTGCGCTTCCTCAAAACTATTGACACAATGGAGTGGCGATTCTTCACCAAACTGAGATCCATTAGGATTGGCTCCATTATCTAATAAGAAAATCGCACAATCGTAGTTTCCAGAGCGACAAGCACATGTTAATGGTGTGTCGCTGTGTGATTGGTTTGCCAAGTTGATATCGCATTGATATTTCCTATACAAATGCTCTAGCACATGTAGATTTCCAAGTGACGCTGCTAGGTGAAGCAGGCCATGACCCATATGATTAACGTAAATACGATCCAGCCGGAAGCCGTTCGATGATGCTGCCTCCGTTTGGACTACATCATCTGATGAAATGGCGGGATGAAAACAAGATTCATACTCCTCGCCTACCTCGTCCCTGATTTGCTGGTCTAGAATCGTAATATCCTCCGTATCCCATCGGCGTGTGAGCTTTCGAGAAATGAATAATGGCATACCTGTGGCTCCAGTTCGGGTCCGGTATCCCCTCTCTGCATTCAGCACGAGGAGTTCCCAATCACTTTGCTGCTCCCAATCAGTGGACGATTGTATTACAAGTCTACAATCGCTAGAGCAATGTTTGTGGCCACGAAGGACACTTTCCCAAAGCCAATCCACCTGCTGCTTCGGAGAGAGCGGGTTTTCCACACCAAGAGCAGAGTGGACACGGACAAGCCACGCTTGGGCGAGATAGTCTACGGAGGCTGCATTCGTGTTCGCATTAGCCGTTCTATAGAGCCAATAGCAGGCCATTTTGGCATTGAATTGAACACCAAACCCGGTAAGATAGCACTGAAATAGGAAAAATGCGGCATGGTACGGCGGAATGCTTGTTGGGTCTGGGTTGTCATTTAGCACATTATTGGCTGCTATCTCGAACTGATTCACTACTTCCTTCTGTTGATCCCACTCCAGAAGATTTCTAAGCTTCAGAGGATCGAAAGTAAAGCCTCCTGCATCTGGAGAAGGTAGGTCTGGCCGAAAACCTGGTAAATTATTTTGTGCATCGTAGTCATCTCCGGCTAACCTTCCAAGTTGGTATCCAACACTGTCCACCATAATGCCGTGTTTCCCCGGTATACGGTGGTGCTCTTGCTTGAGCATTACCTCGTTTGCTTTATCTTTGATGGTAGCGTAGGCGTGCGCTTCGGTTGCAGACATCCCTCGCATGCGCGCCTGGGCCCGATCTAATGCTCGATTTGTAGGATCCCCCCGTAGTGTGAACATCAGTGCAGTGATAACAAGGCCGAAGCTAACTGCAGGGAGGCCACGGGTGGTGGTATGTTTGTTTAAGGTAGCAATAGCTCTTTCGAGAAGCTCATCAGAGCTTTTCATCTGATTTATGTGCGCTCGTTCAGCCTCTGTTGGCCGATTTGACGCTGGACTAAGATTTGTGGCTGCCAAAATATCATTACAGTCCAGCATACATCGCCAGATCAACATGCCATAGGAGTACGCATCGGTCTTCTTCACGCCGTCCACTGTCAGACTTTGGCTTATTTCAGGTGCTTCGAATGGGAAAGTGCCCATTGGTAAGCGATGAGTCCTATCGACTGAGCTCATGTCCATAACCGTACCTCCAAAATCCGCAACCTTGGCAGTGTAGGGTTGGTTCGGAGGATTTGAGTACTTGTTTGCAAAAATCAGGATATTCTCATGCTTTAAATCACCATGGACTATTCCACAGGCGTGAAGGATGGATAATCCCCGTGCAACATCGTAGCATAGTTTCTGTTTGATAGCAAAACAAAGCGACGGATGGTCTTTCTGTAATCGGTCGAGGGTGCCAAAGTCTGCGTATTCCATCACTAATGATGGAAATGACGACCCTGTTTCGCTTGACGTATCCCATACGATATCAAGCAACCGAACAATGTTTGGGTGATAGCGAATTGGCTCGTGTAGCAAGACACGGATTTCGAAGAGTACCTCTCGCCATTTTGATTGATTGCTTGGGTCATTTCTTGCTGTTTTGATCGCTACGAATTTAGGGTTTCCAGGACTAGTTGAATTTGAGCCGGTTGTTTCTGCAGCTACATTTTCGCGCTGATACCGGATCTCTACTTTATCGACAAGAAATGATGCGCCGTAGCCAATACTACTTCTGCTTAGAATTTCTGTGCGGTTTAAAGAAAAAAAGCTCGCCTTCTCCTCAGAACGCAGCGAATCCTCCAAGTGAGCGACATGGCAGATGAACGATGCAAAGCGAGTATGATCCTCGTTCTGTGACTGATTTATATCTAGACAAGAACTAGATACACCATCTCTGCTTGTTACCCCAGAGACTTCAGAAGTTGTTGCCTCTAAGAGGGTAGTCGGGTATGCAGATTGATATACGTAGCTAGTCATGATATTTTCCTAGTTTCCGTGGCGTGGGCGACTGCGTCTTGTAACAAGTAGAGTTACCCAGAAGCACTGATAGCCCAAGTTACGTATCAAATCGAAGATATATTGATCTAATTTCCCGTCAAAATAAATAGGGAAGATCAAGAGCGGCAGCTGATCCTGTTATATCTATGCAAGGTAGTCAGTTACATACCTTCGGGGTGCTGGTTTTAATTGTGGGGTTAAGAAAGGGAAAAAAGCAATTTCCTGCAAGTATAATAAATACACTCTGCTAGGCAGCTAGGTAAGTGCGATATGTTGACACACACTCTGTGAGTGTGCGGGGTATTAACCAGTCCCTCTGCGCGACTTTTATAATTTAGGCGCGAGTGAGGTATGTCTGCGCCACAAAAAGCTAGATTTATGCGCAAGCTTTTGATCGGTCATCTCCCCAATAGTTACTCCCTCTTTTCTAATCTGTGAAACGAAAAAATTTTTACTAGAAAAGGCTTAGTTCACCTTTCCCAAAATCTTAAGATAGTCGTCATGGCCGACCCAGGAACTTATATCGCGATAGCTGATATAGCTTTTCGGACGGCATGTTTTGCCGTCAAAGCCTTTCGGAATGGCCTAAACTACTCATCCGCAGCGGAGCAACTCATACTTAATTTGGAGCTTGAGAGGTTTCGTTTGCAGACTTGGGGGGAGAACAGCGGTCTCGTTTCCGAAAATAATGGGAAACCCACTCTGCCTAACCGCCTGTTACCTATTTGCAGTGTTCTGAAGAGTTATCTGGATGATATCACGAACCTACTCGAGAATGCGGATAGGTTGAAGGAGCGATATGGGCTTGCTGAGACGGAGTCATTGCCCACCATGTCTCCAAAAGTGCAGGAGTTGATCGGGAGGATGCACAAGACATTTCGCAACCCGGGGTTGAAACCTTCACACCTGGACTTAACAGAGGAAGCTGCTGGTGACTCTATCGAAGAACTCACCCTGAGAGACAAACCTCAAACTTCAAAATGGAACAAAGTTCGATGGGCCATCCGGGACCTCAAGAAGTTTGACGATCTTATCACAGATCTTGGCGAGCGCATCACGAAGCTCCACATGCTCCTCACAGAAACACAACAACGCAAAGCGGACGAGGATGATGAGAGGGTCAAGATTGTTCTTGTTGATAGCGCGAGCGACCGGGCTTCCCTTGAGCTGCTACTTGCAGCGGTAAAGACCGCGCCAGCGACGTCACGCCAGCGTTTAAGAGTTGAGAACAAAGCCCTTTTGACCGATCTAGCCTGGTCGCAGCCCACGACGACTTCCGCTCCACGAGCCCTTTCGCTGAGAGACTTCGAAGTGCCGAATACATTCGCAGCGCTGAAGCGGTTCATCACTACTAAGAAGGGTGGAGGGTCGCTATACCTACTAGAACGCAAAGATTTTGACCCAAATATCAACCAAAAAGACAAGGCAAAACTATCCCAGCGTATTCAACTTTTAGTGATGCTTTTGTCAAAACAAAAATCTCGAGAATTTAAGACTCCCCGAGCGGAAGGTTGTATCCACGACCCTTCCGTATTTTGCTGGTGGTTGGTATTCCAACTCCCTAGCTTTCTGACTATTTCACCGTCGTCAAGTTACCCCTTGCAGGAGCCCATCTCCCTCCAATCTTTGCTTGAACCGAAAGCCAAGTTTAGACCACCACTAGAGCAACGACAAGCCCTAGCTAGCAATATTTGCTCTACTTTATCTGAATTATTCTCCAGCTCATGGTTGCACAAGGGTATTCGAAGTGAAAACATCATTTTCACTCTTTCGTCCATGCCAAATTCATCTCTAAGCTCCACCGAAATGAATACCTTACTGACTTCGTTCCTAGTTTGTGGATTCGATTATTCACGGCAAGAGAGCGAATGGTCGACGATTGATAAGTCAAAAACATCTAGCGACATTGCGAAGGCAATATATCGCCACCCAAATTACCTAGGTGACGCTGCTGAGGGTTATAAGATGCAATATGACATGTACTCTCTGGGACTGATACTTGTAGAGATCGCTCTATGGACACCGTTAAGCATTTTCCTTAATGAAGGGCCCTCAAGCGCTGCTACACGTCCTAGTGCCAGCAAGTCTGATGCAGTGAAATTGGCACTTAACATGAAAAATTTTGATTCAACGCAGGCGGAACGTTTGAAGGGTCGCATTCTTAAGACGGTCGAGGACTTTCCTTTCAGAGTCGGATCAGCTTACTACGAAGCTGTAAGGTTCTGCTTGGAGACCGCAGATAGAGGGTCTCTCGACGATTCGATGGAATTTTTGACTCATCCTTCGTTGAAGTTCTATAATAATGTGGTGATTCCACTTGCGAGGTTAGCAGATAGTCAGTGCTCAAGCTAAGCGGTCTAGGTTTTTAGATATGGCCACTGGCTGTGATGTTATTAATAGAACTTGATTCGACAGTGAATGAATTACAGGAAGGAGGTTGTTCTCTTTGATTTTGTATTAGCGACTTAGCTTCTATACGTATCACTTATTAGCCAACCATAATTTAGTCGCGGTTAATGGCATATAATCGTGACTCAACCGACGTTTGCGGTAGAGTACCTATGGCCATAAGTTAGATAACAGTAAATTATTAAACCGAGGTTATAGAGGCCGAGAGTTTAGACGGGGCAGCCTTACTTATTAGTAGTTCGGAATAAAAATAGATCGATAGATCCGTGGTCATGGCAGAAGCTTCAAAACTGGCATTCGCCCTGAGTATGTTAAATTCCGTTCTCTAAGGCGTCCTTTTCCAATGTTCATCCTAAATTAGCGGTCCAGCTCAAACACTAGGAGGAACCGAAGAAGTTTTAATTCGCAAAAAGCGTATTAGAAATGTTGATAGTGGGACATTAGTTTTCATGAGTTGGGTTTCTAGTCTATTTCGCCGCCAATCTGTATAGTTTCATTTGGAATTAATTCAGACATACACTACGAATGTGAGTTGAACCTGATCTCGAAACCAAACAGATTTCTTCCACAAAGCGTTTGTATAGATCTGAACTACGAGACCAATTAAACTCCATGCCATATCTATGCTCTAGAAATCTAGCATTGTCAAAAGCGTAATAAAACGATAACCAGGGGTACGGAACTTTTACTATAACAAATTCCCAAATCGATACGTCTACAAGCTTAACCACAATTTAAAACTCTCAAAATATAATCCAGTATATGAGATACTTATCTATCTGCTAGTGGATAAAATTGGGGGCTGATTACAACATCGTTGATATAAGGGTAGGGATTGTGTAAATTCGGTACTTCTAGAAAATTACATATCTTTTTCGTATAATCAACGACAATATTTTCGGGTACTTTCTGCTCAAATAATTCATCATCTATAATTAATTTCAGATACTCTCGATATAAGTAGTATAAATGCCTATCCTCGGCAGACAAAGTTATTGTCCGGTACGTTAACCCTAACTACCGGCCTGTCGCATCTATAGCCGTTAAACATATTTATCAACCAGATTGGTATAAGGCTGGACCTGCGACTATATGCGGGTCAATGAGAGAAACATTGGCTGGGGTAATATAAGGATTATCGTCAGTTATCATAATAAACATGGTGCCATTCACTAGTTCTTGGTCTGCGAAAACGGTAACATTAGGTTGCTTGGTATAACCGTGATTCCCGGTTATCTATGAATGATCAATTATTGTTAGTAATATTAAATTTAATCATGATTGGAATCAATGGAACCATGTGACAAATTACTGACATTTTCAAGAGGAGTGTACGTAAGATTGAGCTGGTTAAGCCATGCAACCCATTTCGGGGGACCGGCAAGGGTATCTGTAATATAGCTGTTGTTGTAGCCCACAGGCTTCCCGGGATTTTCCCAGGATAATTCTACGGTTCGCCCTGGATAGCTTAACGCTGACCGATTAGTGGAAATCTGGGGACCGAATCTCGGATCTGTCGCATTGGGATTATTTTCAATAAGAAGAGCCGGGAAATTCTGCCAAGGGAGATGTGGATTCTCTTTCGGACACTCGTAAATATATGGAGCGAGAAGCGTCCAATGCATCGATTGAGTGATTCCCACTTGAAACCATACAGGCATCGGAAAAAGGCCCTGGAATTGACGAAAGATCAGTTGCTGCCGAGCTTCAGTCGTAACTGTCTGGAGAAGAAGCTGCGCGCTGGGTCGAGAGTCCAAGTGCTCGAGAAACCCTAGTACCGAGTGAAGTTTTATTCATCAGCGTTCAAAACAAAAAACTATTCTTTTGCTTGTTGACGCGACGCTTACCGTATACCCCGGCTTCGCCGTAACGTGTGTTCTTTTGACAAAAGTCAATGAATTCGTTGACCGTCTGGTACGGATAAATGTAGGTACACTGTTTTGCTGCTCTTGGGCCCAGCATATTTGTAATGAGTTGAGCATGGCCAATCTCCTCTAGCAACATTCTGCGTTAGATAGGGAGACTTGAAAATATCAGTATAAGAGAATAGGATACTACGCACGGTTCGCCATAAATTCTATCAGATGACGATCTTCAGCGGTGAGACCCGCAGCCTCAAAGTCTTCAACAGAGAACCGAGCCAATCCATTATGAAAAAGATCAAGTTCAATCCATTCTTGATTAAGAGCAAGGTTTAGAGAGAATGCGTCCCAGTCGCTCAAAGGATTATAGATAGGAGGATGCCGGGGATCGACCGCTAGGCCTCCGGCAGGTGTGTAAGGTCTTGGGCCCTGCTTTGTAAGTTTACCGGTGAAGTTATAGCCGTTCTTAGGGGTTGGTGGGATGGCATCTGGATCCAATGGAACGAATCCGTCTAGATCATGAGGTGTAGAGATATACCCTGCAGAACTCGTTGTTATTGATGATCCACCGGATTTCACTGTTGAAGATGACTTTGATGTCTCCGGGCAGTCAACAGTCGCTATAACAGTTACATACTCAACGCTTTGGTGTGATTTCGCCGTTGGTAAGGCAAATGTGCAGGCAATGGCCATAGAGACCACGCCCGCAAGCGCTAGTTTATGTTGTAGCATTTGAAATATAGTCCCTATGAGTACAAGGGTGAGGTGCGATAAACTAATCAATCAATTGCAGAAATGGAACATCGGGGAGAGCGCGATTTTATATATCCGTCTTGGGTTCCCGGATACCGGATGGTCGTTGAGTTATCGCTATATCAACATCGAATACGTATAGACAAGATGTTAAATTAATGTTATTTTTAAAGTATATCAGGGAGGAATAAGAATACGTAAAGATTACAAGATCGATTGTTGAATATGCCATTGCTAGTGGTGTCAGAGAATAGCGCGAGCCGAGATATGCGCTGTCATGGTATGAGAAACATGGTAAAGGTAAAAGTAGTGTTGAACCTGTCAACACATTTGGAATCCGTGAGGCTTCACGGGTGCAAGTGCGACCGACCCGCGTGTTACGCGGTTGGCGGGAAAAACAAAAACGTCGAAATGACGCAGCTGCTAAAGCCAACAATTTCGCGCGATCTTTACTCCGCCATCCGGTAACTACCTTGTATATTTCCCAGAAATATTGCTTAATTGGTATTGCCCTCTGTGGTATTCCATAGTATAATAGTCTAGTCTCCTAGAGCCGATGCGAGCATCTTACCATCAGTGGAGAATATAACAGCTTTGGCGGATGTAATATGTCTTCTTGCACCCACTTTTGGCTTGTCGTAGTAAACCACAGCGTTATTCCCGAGCCTTCCGATGCTGATGCGAGTAGCTCGCCGTCTGGAGCTAGCGCAATTGCTTTACTTGGTGCTAGATACCACAGCTTGGCTGTCTGGTCCTCATTAACTTGGGGGAACAGTATTTTGATCGTCTAGTCCCGAGGGATTCCGTAGTTATGAAACATCACAGCCAGTGCCCCGAATGTAGGCTGGGCCCCCATCTAGCTTTTTCAACTTTCGCATAGCCCGTGTAGCGGTGTCTCAGTGGTTGATCTCGTGTTATGATGTGGACAAGAGCTTCTTGCTACCTTCGGAGAACGAAATGGCGTCAATTAAACCCCTATGGCCTTTCAATACGGTCAATATCTGCACTACTGCTCCTGTGGCGGCATTCCATCGCCTGATCATTCTAGTGCCCGACGCGGATGCGAGCACCTCGCTATTCGAGGAGAAGGCACGAAGAAATCGTTAAATTACCGCTCGGAGCAAACGGAGCAGATCCGGAGTCAAAGAACTCTGAATATGAACGGACAACACTATCATGAGCGGTGCGAACAGACATGGTGAAGTAGTCAAATTCCTGCTTGAAGAAGCAGTCAACCCTGATTCGAAATCCAAATATGGACGAACGCCGCGTTCATAGGTGGCCAAGCTGTTACCCGCCAAGGACAAGGTTGACCTTGACTCTAGGTCTAATTACGAACGGACACCGTTATCATACACTACAGAGCGTCTAAGGATTCTGAAGGTTTACGGACACCGTTTTCATGGGCTGCAGAGAACGGGTATCATGCTATTGTCAAGCTTCTTTCAGAATCGATGAGGACGAGAGGCTATAGATAAGAGCTAGAATACCACGTACCTCAGGATATGAGCACTTGATAGTATCGACAGGTTGCGCGCGAATTACTATTAACACACAAGGAGGGTTTTTCGAGACTAGAACTACCACAGACGATCAAGTCTGTCGGAACCCAAGACCAAGTCCGGCCGGCTGCGAGGCCAAGAAGATCATTGGTCCTCAGTCTCGAGGCCAAACACAAACAACGCAATTGGTCCTCATTTAACTGTCGAAGTGTTGCTAAAACAACACTCTTTTAATACTTGGTAAAAAAGATTCAAATAGCATGCTATAATTGATGCAATTGGGACAAGCCGATTGTACAATTGTGCTGTATGTTACGAAACCGAGTCATCCCTTCTAGTACAGTCACACGTGTCAAACATGCCACTTATACCAAACCTATTTCGTTGAAAACTGAATTTGATAAAATAACTTAAGTATATACAAATTGAGGCAGTCCCATTTCTAACCATTTTCTAAGATCCCACATTGTAGACATAGTAGGGGACCGCAGAAGCCACTGGAAGTGTGATAAAGTGACTACCACCACTTCCAACCAGGATAGTCGCAATCCCCTGGATAAATGGGACCCCAAGCCCAGCTTGCTGCTGTAACTGCATCACGAGTACACCAGGGAAGATTTGGTCCACCAAATGCTAAGCCTCGAATCTTGAAGGTAGCATGTCCCCATGTTGGTGGGGCTCCTGCGTCATACCTGAATCCCCAATCTTGAATATCAGCACCGCACTTGCTACGAAGGTTATCAAGAAATCCGTGACCCCAATCGTCGTCCCAAGAACCCCAAGTATCAAACTCGAAATACCAATCCCTATCCTGTGTACCATAGTCGTAGGGTGCCTGCCATACGTGGCAAAACGCATTGGCCCCCCACTCTCGCTTCTGGAACTCCTTTGATTTGACTTTTATAACCACGGGGGCAACCTCAACATCAGCCTCGGGTGCTGGCGCGGGTGCTGGGACGGCGACGACCAACGACAGAAAGGCAACCGTGGGCAGAAGCTTTGAGAGTAACATTGTCGCAAAATATAACTTCGTAAGGCTATTACAGTGTCATTAATACATCTTCTTCGGGAATAAAAGGTATACGAACCTAAACTTGTCCTCTGGTGGTTTTTGTAGTGCTTTGGTATGAAGAACGAAAATATATTGCGGATGGTATCTGCACCATTTATATATCTCGTGTTACTGTAAAACCCAAGCTTGAACACAACTAGATGTTGCCATTCATAAGGAAGATCGGCTCCCCATCCGCTATCCCTTCACTCTTGGGTAAATGTCTTTCAGTCCAGAGAACAGGCTCTGTCAACCCATATCGTGTTTTCAAGTTAAAGAGGATAACACACGCTGTAGGCCTATTGGTACAATATAAATTTTGTACTGGTGTTACAAGGATTTTAGGCCCAGATATTACTCTTGATTGGTGGAAAGCCTACTAATACATAGTTCTGGTCTTAAAGTATATTCGGGGAATGCGAATCGGCTAAATGTTTATTCCCTTGTTTATGTCGCACAAATATACTTTGAACGTATCTGCGGCTATATCGCCCAGAGCGAAGGATGAGGGGATATATTAGTTGATAAGAGTGTTTCGATGGTAAAGAATCATGGAGTCTTGGCGATCAAATATGGTTAGAAATGCTAGTAAAAACTATCAATTATATGATACCATAGTCTTGGCGCATTTAAAAAAAATATACGAACATCCTTGGCAGTGTGACTCCATCTCGGCGTAAATACTAAAGTTGACATCCATCCAAGCTTCCTCCCCTGAATTGAGATTCACCATATGTAAACCTTGGAGTCGTCAGAATGCTGTACTATTGCGAATGGCGGGATTTTCAAATCTGTGATTGAGTTTTTATTTTACGCTTGCGATTCAGTTAGCCCCGACTTATTTCTTCATATGATCATAGAACGGAATAACAGGGAGTCTAGTAAAAATTTTCCTATGTACATACACCTAGAGCATCATTTAAATTTTGAGTTATTCAACACGCTTCCTTCGCTATTTATAAATTTATTGAAAAAGCCTCTCCTTAGGTCTCAAAGCTCTCTAACGGGAAAAATAAGAAATCAAGAATAAAATTCCTAGGAACTTAGTAGAAAATACCTTTTTATTAAATTTAGGTCCGCACGCGCGCGCTAAATCTTCTTGAATCTGAAACTTCAATACTCTTCCATTGCTGAAGTCCCCTTTAAGGGAGTTACCATCACCTACTTGCCGTAGGTGTCTTTGGTTCCGATTTTATTTGTAATATTCTTTAATATTAGATAGAGATCGGAATCAAAAGGTGCTAAAGCTTACAATATAAGGCTTACTTGAGTACATCACACTGTGTACGTACATCAAACTCACACTCAACTAAATAGTCTCCGTAGGAACTCCTACTATTTTAGCTTATTTTATTTAAATTGTTAAGACCTTAGTAGAAGAAGAGAAGAATTGGCTTACGTGCTCTTAATTGGTCCTTCGTTAATCCACAATCTAATTTTCTTTATTCTGACTCAGTCACTAAAGTAGCTTCAAGTATCACGAATTGTGCTTTCGACTTAAAAGTTTCCATGTTTGTTTTTACTTCCATAAAGTAATACTGATGCGATGGCTACTTTGAACTTTGGGTGGCATTTACCCACTGTGGTTTGGCTTATTTCCGAAAAAATTAGCTACACCCGCTTAAACCGGCTGCGCGTTTTCTTCACATTTCAATTAGCTAACAGTGGTATCGATGCGTCGGTCCCAACGCGAAAACATAATAGCATGTAACCTGCTTAAGTCTTACTAGGTTGGTACCGTTGAAATTACTTTTACTAGCTTATTATGGCGTTTACACTAAAGTATAATTATATCGCAAAGGATAGTAGTGTATTTTTTGAAATTACATTAAGAGTATAATAACAATGTTTTGCTATACAAACTGGCGGTTTTTACTATATTCTACCCTACTGTACCCTATCTTCTAACCACATTTGATTGCTAAGACTCTATGACCGTCGAGAATACTAGCTGGGGAGCTAGTAAGACCATATCTAAGCTTGGCTTTCAATGGGGACCACAAAACTAAGTTAAAATTACTATTAAAATACTAAGTTACAAAGCTATAGCTCAAAACCACTACTTGGGGCAATTCTGTGTGGGAGTCCTAGCAAAGTCGCACATGGAATGAAATAGAGACAAGAGTGAGAAAGGCATGATATATGGAACAGTAGAATTATCCGGAGCTTAGTATGTATTTATTATCGGTTATGCCTTGCAGCCTTCTTGTTCAGCTTGATTCTTATTTACGGCTTACAAAGTTACTTAATTAGTTTAGACGTCTTTGTGCCTTTCTAGGAAACAACAATTCTAAACATCATCTATACATAGAGCATGGGACAGGAACTGTCATATCAAAGGCACAGTAGAGTCCACCTTTTGAAGACGCTCTATTGTTTGGTCCCACAATCTTTTCTGAAACAATTGACCTTCTTCTGTCAAGAGGAATGATGCAGGCCTAGGAGATCTAATATTAGCAATATCGCAAAGTTTAAGAGCTAGACTATAGACATACGGTGTTTCCTTTCCATCGCTATAATATTTCCCATTACCGTCGATCCCGGTTACTGCGGCCAACGTCAGTGCGCGAGCGCCCTCAGAAGGCGTACGCGCTAAGGCGTATCTCACGCTCTTCATAAAATACTTTAGCAAGAAAGGTAAATTTGTATCGAAATTGGTGGCGACCAATCCTGGGCACATAGAGTTCACAATAACCTCGTTACTGTCAACTTTGGACGCAAGCTCGTTTGCGAATGCCGTAACGAGAAGCTTGCTGACATTATAGCGGTCCATTCCCATGTTAGACTTGTCGTTGAACCAGTCAATGATATTTTCCTCGGGACTGATGGAGCCTTTCTTAAGAGCTGTTAGATTTTGCATTTTCGAGGAGACAAAAGCGAGATGAGACGGTTTCCCAGTCTTAGATGCCCCTAATTTCAATAGAGGAAGTAAGTGTAGAGCAAGGAGAGCGTTAGACAAATAGTTGACTTGGAAAACAGTTTCGCATCCGTCGGTAGAGCGGACATATCTGAAAAAACTGACGCCAGCATTCAGGATGGCGATGTTAATCGTCTTGACTTCGCTAATTTTTTTGGCGAAAGTTGCCACGGAGACAAAAGAGGCTAAGTCCACCTGAAGGACTTCAATTACAGCTTCCGGGTTCTTCTTTTTGATAGAAGGGTCGTTTAGGAGCTGGGCTTTTGCCTCTTCGCCTCTTTCAACGCTCCGAACCGCGAGGTACAGCGGTGACGCTTTCAACTCCAATAATTGACGGGCATTCTCAAATCCGATGCCTGTATTACTTCCTGTAACTAGGACAGAGAGACCACTGAGGTCTACCCACGACGGGACTTTGGGTATGCTTGGAGCCATAGCGGGTGGCTGCTGTGAAAGCTCAAGTGCCTGACCGATCGAGTTCGAGAGGATAAACTAGTCGTAACTAGTTGCGATCGACTCTAGCAATGGAGATAATTTGTTTTCTTGAATAATCAAACTATTCTGCTCGGAGATGAGAAAACAAGGAGACACACTCGAAAACCGTGGACGGGTCTCAGGAGACAGCTTGCCCAATAGAGGTGGGTTATATAAGGTGAAGCAGCATCGCAACAAGCACCGGACGCGCGTTCTTGTCCGCCCGTTGCTACAATGCACCTACAAGAATAATCCAAAGGGGCGAAAAGACATTCGCAACCTCTTGTTCCGAGCCTGGGAATACGAAAGGGAAAGGTTAGCAGGTGGCACAGCCCTTGTTCAGATGGAAATCTAGTAGTTTCTATGCATACACCATCGTGTTCGTGCAGGGGATATATAAAAAGGCTGAAGAAGGGATAAAAACGATATCGGCCATATTTTTATGCGAAGCAATGCGAACGGGTTTCGAGATATCAATGGCGATGTACGTTTCAATCTTAGCTTAGTTTCTCCCATTAGGTAGATTATATGGTCTTTGATTTTCCTTGACACTCCCAGATACAGATGAAGGCTTGGCGCCCTAGAGCAACACCGCCCGTTGCTTGCCAAGAGGACCGGAAAGTCGCAGCAATCGTCGCGGCCGAGCGTTGATAGCCTCTAGTTAGCTAATCAGCTAATTTAACGGAAGCTGTCTGCATTCGATATGAAATATATGTAAGCAGTATGTGTATATGCTCTTCTCAGGCTTTGGGGTTCGCTGGCCCAGCATAGGGAAAGAACTTTTAGGGAGTGGGCTGTATTCTCAGTGGCACCAGTGCAGTAGTTTTGACCATATTGTCCGAATGGCCGAAACATTCTTGATTTCTCGTCACTTGAAGCTCTCACAACTAGTGATTACCTTTTATATTAAATCGATTGGAATCTTAAACTTGATCAAAGAAAGGGTTCCCATCTTCCAAGTCAAGGCCTATTTGTTTACCAGACTGAGTCATAACGTGCACCTGCGATATAGCTAGCGGTGACAATGGCATCACGAGGTGTATTATACTCTCATAATACACTAATCATATCTTAAAGCCTAATAGGTCTAATTTTAAACCTTCGATGTTGATACAGAAGTTCGCTTGTAATGTCGCCAAAGCGACTACTGGCCCCTGTGTCATGACTTAAACAAATTCCTTAACACGTAAACACCTTATTGCGCAATTACTAGCCCGCTTCTCTACCATGCATCTTGAGGTGGCATATACATAGCCCTTGATAGCCAGACAGAATATGCTCTAATTTATAATTTAGTGGCCAAATCTTGATGCAATATTGGTAACGTAATCTTATTAATTCTCTTCTCAATCTATGACCTCGTGGCAAGCTATCGATTTCTGACTTTGGAAGTTTCTGTTTTAACTGGGAAACTGGCAAGGTTTCTGTCTAATCAACCTATCAGTAGCTCAGTATGCACCCCACAAAACAAAATACAGGCATTGATTTCGTATTGATAGGGGGGAAAAAAAACCAGGGGAAGAATTATATTCCTGAGTTTATCATTAATTAACCTATAGAGATTTGGTGCAACCAAGGCACCACAAATTTTAGAATGAGGGTGCCTGATTTGAATTCAAGAATGTGACTGGCTTGAAGGGAGGCTGATTTCGCTTGAACTTCCTGATACGGTGACCTGCATACGAACCGTTAGTTTTTGACTGGAACCGAGACAAAACGCCCATAGCCAGGTCCAAGCTCACTCAGAACCTAGTAGATTTTGAATCCAGAACATGAGCACGGTCAAAACACAGTTGTTAGCCTTCAAGTGTTTCGCCCCTATCTCTTTGAGCCCCAGCTGGCCAAAACAAGAGTATCATCGGCCGAAATGCATCCCGCTGACAGACACGGGAGGCCTCTGTAGTATTCAGGGTCCCTCGCCATCCTTCTTTGTGCGCTTTAAAATAGGGCAGCTTCCTTTGGATTCTTTCGATCTCAACACGACGGAAAACATCGACAATTCTACGAAAATCTCGAGCCACCTCTTTCATTTAAATAGCCTCTGCTCCTCCACTTGAGGCCGACAAAAGATAACTTGGAAAGTTGGGTTTGACCGGAACTAGCGAGTATGCACAATTGAGTGATTGAAAAGTTATTTGGTACTGATACACAATATAGTCGGCTTTTTTTGCAAACTATTCCCACGCAGCGCTTCACCAGAATGGTCTCTACCACCAGCGCTGATCCTACCGCTACGACAGATCTTGGAACCTTACAAACCTACAAAGACCTAGTTGACGACTATGCCAAAAGCGGCTTAAATTTATCGCCTGGTGCGAAAGCTGGCGTTGGCGTAGGGGCTTCAATTGTTGGACTTGTAATCATTGGGATGATTGTTTTTATCGTCATAAGAATCCGGCGACCACATGAACCCAGTGAAACGGGAGGAAAAGGCAACAGCGAGGAGAGTCTAAGCGAAGAGGCAAAGGCCGCTGAAGCACGAAGAATGCGCGCCCTAAACAATATGTAACATTATCTCTACAGCTGTATTGGAATTTCTCTTGTCGAGTCAAACATAGGCATACTGGAGATGTCGAGTATTCTAATTGCAAATCTTCTTGCACTTTGCATGTTTTAATATTGGTTCTGATTGTTTTAATCAACACTCTAGACGTTTTATAGTGATGGCCCAACATAATTATTTTGTATATTCCACCTGAGTCTTTTGCTCGGTCTCCAGTTTTTCCCCCGCAGCTCGCAAGTCCAAAGCAGTGGCCTGGTCTTTTGGTCTGAGCAGTCCAAGAATATATTGCCAAAAGAAGATATTTTTGTCATACCCAGGAAGCTGCCCCCATTGCTTGAAGAGAATCTCAATCAATTCAAAGTGGCCTGTCTTGATCAAAAGATAGCACACGGCGCGAAGAGAGCTCTCTAACGCCCCGACAATCCAAGCATGATGGTTGCTAGTTGCTTCACCAACAAAATGCAAGCGGCTGTCGGCAGTTGGGCGCTGTAGATGTGGCATCATCTTGCGATATTGCCCAGGTCCAAACATTGCAAATGCCCCAGATACGAAAGGATCATGGTTCCAGTCATAAGAGTAGTGCGTAATATATTTTTCGCGAAGGTCCTGGAGGACTTTGTTGTAACTCATTTTCTCCTTATCTTTTCCAGTAGCATTGGGGTTGTGGTGTAGGCGAGCTAAGTCTCGAAGAAGACAGTCTCGCAAAATCTCCTCGCCCTCTGGTGATGTTTTTTTCATCAACGAACCAACTCTTTCGGCGTCTTGTCCCCAACAGTAGGAAGCTAAGAGAACAGCTGGACGGTTGGAAACACCGTCGATATTATATGACGGGTATACGCACATTCGAGATGAATATAGATCGGAGGAAGCAACACCCCCTTTGTTAATATAGAATGGATCCCTAAGCCACCAAGGATCTGTGAACTTGACCCCAATTTTCGTAGAAGCACTATAACGAAGCATACGGATCGCAGCTTTCTGACCGCTCTGAAGTTCAACATTCTTGAGGTCCATACGAGATGCACAACCCAAGGTGGTTGTGTTGATGACGGTGTGGTACTTTCGCGGTCTGTCGTTTTCATCTTTTAAGTAGACCTCCATCCTTTCATTTTGACCGCCCTCACGATTCAATTTCATCCCAATGACAATTCTATTGTATTCCGGTTCGCCAGAGACTTTGTCGTTTAGGCGTCGAATAACTTCCCCGGTGCCGCCTTTAACACAATACCAATTTGTCTTAGAAGACTTGTCAGAATCGGTTCCTTCTGTAGTTGGCTTTGTTGGCACTGATGGAGTATCAAAAGTGAATGATTCAATGACGGCTTCTGATAATGCTAGGTCGAACCACCCAGTTGCCCTACACGGTATTAGGGATTATGACTTTTTAGAGAAAATATGAACTACTTACGAATCTGAAGTCTCCAACCAATTAACAGTGTAAAAGTCAAACTTGCTACGAGAGTTGTCAATATATATTCAGTGCGAGTTACCACGCCATTTCCTTACCAGATCCGCGTCAGAAACTCTCTTACACTGTAAGTGTCATACTTCATGAGGGCTTGGTACCCAACACTAAAATTGTACCTCATCAGATACTTGAAAGGTTCGTAGGCATATTTGAGTAAATTTTCGGCGCCTAAGGCAACATATCTATGTTACCGTCAGTTTAAAAAGCAAATGGCTTCTCTAGAAGAAATTTACTAACGCGTATGGAACGTCTCCATAATTTTTCGTACTGATGCGAAAGATATCTTTGCTGCTATCTTCGTTTTCCTGCCCTGCGTGTCGCGCCTCTTCGACCTTTATCTTTAGTTCTGCGTAGGACCACTGCTCTTTCTTCCTTTGCGACTTAGTTTCATCGTCGTCGGAGTCAAATCTTTGTGGATTATAATATTGGATGTCGTTGTAGTATGAAGGTGTTCTTTGGGATCTCATGAGGTATTCCAACAGAGGGGTGGGCTTGTCTTCTTCTTCTTCTTCTTCCGGTGTATTTTGGTCTTTCATCGCTGTCTTTGCCTTATCGGCGGGGAGTTTACTAGGTCGATAAAGTCCAACATCTTCGAAAAGGTCGAAAGTCCTACAGAAAAAGATTTTAGTGGAAAAAAAAAGAAAAACAAGTTTGAAGAGGATGAGTCAAGAATACCTTTTCATGATATCAATGTCGGGGAATCGCATAGCCCCTACGTCATAGTAGTCGTTTTTGCTAGGAGAGAAATGGTGAGTATATATCCTGCCACCAACCCTGTTTGTGGCTTCAAGGATTTTGAAGTTAAACTTTAACTTTTCGGGCACGTCCTTTTGATTTGTTTTAAGATAGCTATTAAGCCAGTCAAATAGCCTTCCAGCATACAGCCCGGAGACACCGGCACCAATAATTCCCACGTTAATATCACCCCACTGTTTGGGAATATTTTCCAGGCCAGGCAGAGGGATGGTCCCTAAGGTATTCAGCATTTGCTGCCTGTTCAATCCCTTGGGGTGATCTAGTGCTTCTTTGTGCTTCTCGTACCAATCCAAAAACTTTTTACCCCATTCCTCCTTTGGAAAATCTCTGCCAAAGGCTTCAGAGATGGCATCCATGACTGCGCCCCAGTTCTTTTTGTCTTGCTTAATGAATAAGAGCAGCTCTCTGAGAACCTCATGATACACCAGGGTGTCCGCAAATTCTTCGCGAATATCATTATGGTAAGGGGGCTCAGGTTTTATTTTCTCCATTTTCTCCCAGTCTAGGTTGGTAATCCAAGCCCAATACTCTCTGGGGGACTTTTGGAGAGCTAAGTCAAACTCTTCAACGGTGAAGGGCGCATCGTCTGGGATTTGTGGAGTGCTCATTTTGGTAGCGGAACCCTGTCGGGAGAACAATAATGCAAATAGGTTGCTAAAGTTTCTGGGACTGACGAACGCTGGGTATTTTCGCTGTTTTTCGAAGGACAAAAGTTATGGAGATTGAGGCACCTTATATAGACCGACTGGCAGCCTTGAAATGAAACTGCCTCCACCGACTGCTCTGCTCCGGTGAAAGGCGGCACCCCCATTTCCCCGTAATTTGTGGGAACATGCTGTGATTGCAGATGTGAGGCGGGGTATGTTTGCAAGCTGGGTACGATTAAGTTTGTCGCACTCGGGGCTTTTGGTATTCTTCAGGCATCGCGCTGCGGAATGCAAAGTATCCAACCAGAGAACTGACCACATCAGGATGACTGTCTCGTTTGGGGCAAGACTCGGAAGGTGCATATCCTGGAGAGGCGGCACGCTGCGCAGGACGGGCTGGGCGACCTTTCAGAGCCAGCTGATTTTCGATTTTCGGTTAGGCTTGAGGTGTGAGCTGAAGAAAATGGTCGAAATCAGAAATATGATAGGAGCTGAAGATGGGATTTCCTGCATGGCGTACGCCGGTGTGTTTAGGCGCCAGAGCTGAAACGAACAAACTATACCAACGATTGTGAAAAAAGTGATCGGATGTGATGGTCCCAACGCTAACAGGTGTATCATATTTTCAGCCCTTCCGACAATACGTGTACAATGCCTGTAAGATAGTTCCATGATAGTTGCATGTGCGATAGCTGTACCCAGCTAGCAGTCGGCAGTTTCCCGGTACTCATCAGATAGCCTTGGAGACTCAACAACACGAACAAACACGAACACGAAAACGAATGCTCAATGGCGGCCATCAAGCGATTATCTTTCGACCAATGACATTTCGGTGGCGAGCACGATACGCTTTGGCCCGCTTTGCATGATTATCCAGACGACCGAGCCAGAAGCTAGCAGCTGGCAGGTAGAAGGCAGAAGCTAGTCTCGTGACTGGTTGGTTAGAGGATTGAAATGTTGCAGAATGTGCGTTGCCGGGTCTTATCGCCGACTTGCCGACCTCCTCCCAACAACCCATCGCCGACCACCAAAACATTATCTCCTACCGCCAACATAATCTCCGTTTTCCTGCCCGTCGCTCGTTTGCGCGACAGCCCACATTAGGCAATTTCCCGCTCTCGCGAATGATCGCCATGATGGAAGCCTCAGCAGAGCCCCCGTCATCCTCCTACGAGCAACAAACCAACCCTTCAACTGCGACATTCGTTTCCCCGAACGGCCCTCCCGCTCCTCTGCCGTCTACTTCAACCGATATCGTCCCTGCTGTCTCCCAAGACGACCCTGCATCTCCTGCGAGCCCCCCACCCGGAAACATCGACCCGAGTCTTGTAGAACCGGCTCATCACAATGCTGCTTCTCGCCCTGTTCGCAAGAGGAACCGAAAGGCTCTCTCCTGCAGGCCTTGCAGAAACATGAAAGTAAAATGCGACCGCTCAATGCCATGCGATCGCTGTGTCAAGAACAATCGAATCGGTGACTGTACCTATGATGGGGAGCCAGAATCGAAGAAAGCCTGTATCACTGGAATCGGAGAAGGATACAGCGGCGGTACCTTTGACGAAGCAATTGTCGGCAAGGACCTACCGATCCCCAATAAACTTACGAGCAAGAAACCTTCCGATAGAGAATCGCTCAGTATGCACGTCCGTAAAGTCGGCACCGCTATCACCCATTACAAGAGCGGGAAGGCGCGATATGTTGGCGGTTCACACTGGGTCCATCTATTTGGCGAGGTAGGAATCCTATCCACTTGACTAATCATTAAATCTACTAACTCTTCCAGTTCGAGGAAATCGGCCCTTGGTATCTTCATAGGATGAAAGACTTTACTATTTCTCGCAAAGAAATCAAGTTTCTCAAGAAATGCTTCAAAAACAAAGGACGTCACAATTTTCCACTATGCCCCATGCGACTCATCAGCCCAAAGGAAATATCGTCTCTCGTGCCTAAGCGACATCTTGCCGAGGTTTATGTGAAGCGATACCTTGATACCTTCGAAAGAACCCATCCCCTTTTCCACGAGCCAACTTTTCGCCAGGAGCTGGACAGCTTTTGGCATGACCATACGGCCGTCGGTGCGCCCTGGCTTGCCACTTTCTTCATGATGATGTTCCTGGGTTGTTGGTTCCTCCCTCTGTCCCAAGGTACTGAACGACACCGAGACATCTTGGACCACTTGTTGGATGGCGCTCAAGCCTGCATGCTTGCCAGTAGTTTTCGTACGAAGAATACTATCAACGTTGTTCGAGCTTATTGCTTGTTAGTCCTTGCGAAGCAATGCGATGCGCTTTCCCATGATGATTCCAATATTGTTTCGGTCACTATGGCTATGATCACTCAAATCGCCATTATGGGGTGAGGCGCCCCAATCACCGAAAATTCTTCGCAAAATCAAAGTTAACTCTGTTTCTGTTAGTGGTATCCATCGCGACCCCGAGCATTTCAAGGATATGCCAACCTTAGAGAGATTTACACGCCGACGAGTGTGGAATACCGTTCTGTATATGAATTTCCAAAATAGCATGGATGCCGGGATGCCGTTTCTTCTTGGACCTAGCGTTTACGATTGCCCGCCACCTCTCAACCAAAACGACAACGATGTTGTCACAGAATCTGGAAACTGGCACCCCCCTAGCGTTGTCACCGATTGCACGCATCAGATAATCCTTCGCTCCGTTATTTCTATTGGATCCGAAATAATAACACCGATAAATAACGCTGACGCTGAAGTTCTACCATATGAAACGGTTATGAAGTATGATTATCGCCTTACACGTATTCTGGAAGACTTACCACGCTCATTGTCAGCTGAACGATATGCCGGCTCCCGACTGGACTATCGGTCTCGCTTAGCAACCCAAAAACAAATGGTAGAGTTCTTCATTCGCTCGATCCTCCTCGTTCTTCATCGCCCCTATTGCCAAGGAGCAGACAGTAAAGAGCATTTTCCCAATAGTTATTTCACTGCTCTTCACCATGCCACTAGCTATATCGGAAGTCGAAAGCAACTCTCAAGTGATAAAACTGTGAACTCTATTAACGGGATTTGGCTCGCTGAAGTGTTTAAAGAAATGTTCACCTGCGCATTCCTACTCTGCTACGCCGACATTCGAAGGCGCGATAATTATGACTTTCGCAACGACGGACTCGACGGACTTTCGGACGAGACGTATAAGAGCATCATGGAGAGCAGGCAGATGGGGGAAGATGAAGCAGTTATTTCAGAACACCACTTCCAATTGTATGTTGCCACCGCCATCAAAATACCTTCCCTCTTTGCTGCAAGAGATGGCAACTCTGTGGTCTTTTCCGAGCAATATGTAGCCGAGCTCAATGAAGCGGTTCTGGTGGCTGCTCGAAAAGTCAGGCTAGCTTTAGGCCTCCCTCCTCTCTTGATTGATCAAAATCATGCCTTGGAAGGGGGTGATAGTGCTGTGGAGAGTGCGCCAGGTATGGCCAATACGGAAACCATCGCAAGTGCTTCACCGCTCGTAATGACGCCCGACGATCCATCTAGTATACCTCGAATTGGCAACGTCGCCGACGCACAATCTTATGGGAATCAGGACTATGGAGCGATGCCATCAGAGCTTTTTGTAAGAACTCATAGTCAAAGACTGTTCACCATCTTTTAGCTAACAAGCGCCCGCTAGGACTCATTGATGAATGATCCCAATCTCATGCTTGATGAGTTTTTTACGTCTTTCGTGTTTGGTGGTTTCCAGTAGATTATGGAATGTAACTGGATGGAGTTCTTGTATAATATATCAAAATTCTCTACTTATATACCCTAAATATATACCTTTGTTTAAAAAAAAAAAAAAAAAAAAACAGATTTCATATCAATTCGAACATGTAACAGGCTTATAACACTTTTCACATCCCCACAGCGATTGCGGAGTAGCAATCATTGCCTAATACGCTGTGCGTGCGCTTCTACGACTGTGACAGATAAATATTTCCGAGAGATGATGTTTAACAACCAGCTCTTACCCGAAATTCCTAATTCCGAGAGCAAGCGAGTCGGTAACTTTCATCGCCTTCGCAGAAAGATCCTGCAGAAGCGGGAGGAACTGCTGCTTTGGGATGTGGGGCCAAATCTTGTAATTGTCGCATTCTAAGTGGCTAGAGCGATTTCCCAGACCGGATCAAAGACGTCAGCGCCGGTAGGTTTGCGGCAAAGGTTTGCGAGGGATATCGCCGGATTCCTTGTAGTCAGTGGAGCCTGCCATTACTCGCGTCCCCACGCCGCTCGGTTTTTGAAGGCGCATAAAGCCGCGTCGATTTCTCAGCTTTCGCTCATCCGAGTTTCTAGACCTCGATTCAGAGACCCGGATTACTAAGTTTGCCGTTTGCCCAGCTCAATTAGATCCACAACATACGCAATAACACAAGCAATCGAAACTGAGCCAGAGTTTCTAGCTGCTGACCTGAGTCGCGAACACCGAACAGGGTATACGGCACTTCCACCAACGCTTTCAATTACAACCTTTCCTACTCGTCAGTTTCGTAGCGTTTTGTTTTACCCCGCTTTTCGTTCAACCATTCGAGGAACTTGCAGGGAAGCTAACAGGGTCCGGGCATCCTCACCAGTCTGTGCAGCTCGATCCGCTAATTGGTCAATTCCCTTCCTGCTGGCGTACCGGAACTGGTAATTTGGTTGCATCACACTCCAGTTGCATTGGATTCCCATCCTCAATCAGGTACCCTGTGGGCACTGGGTACCTTTATGACAGCTCGAGGAAATTCTGCTTGCTCGCTAGCTGACATTTTCGTATTTCCACCCCAGCCAAGGACAGTATCCTACTAGAGTGCCTTTGCATCTCTTGTACAAATGTAAGTCCCTGCATGCATGGAGGTGCAGATAAGCTCCTGTTCCTCCTGCTCCTTTTCTTGCCGGCCCCGACAGAGTTTAGAGCATTTTTCTCTCTCCCTTGGTCTGCGGGGGGCTTTGTATATGTAACTTTCAAGTCTTTAGCTCAAAGATATAAAAGACGGATATATCAGTATACACACCTAAGCCTGGTACTTAGGCATATAACCGTGTACATATGTGTATATCGCCATACCTCGGCTCCCCCGCATCTAAATGTATAAATATTCACACGACTAACCTCCTCTTCTTCCACCTTCTTCTTCATGTGGGCTCGCACTATAGCAAGTCGTAGAATCACTACCTTTCTCCGCTGTAATATAATCAAACTCAGTAACACCAGTATCCAACGACATCAATACGTTACCATGTCCAACAAACTCACAGACCACCAGAATGCCCAAGCTCGGGACTACGCTGAAGACCGTGATACCAAGTCTCAGGATACCATATACGCTACCAGCAACGGCGCCCCTCATCCACACCCCTACGGCACTCAGAGAGCTGGCGAGAATGGCCCTCTTTTGTTGCAGGACTTCCACTTGATTGATCTCTTATCTCATTTTGATAGGTACACTACTTCTTTCGAATTCTCTCTTATTTATATAAACCTATGCTCACTTCGATTTCTAAAATTAGAGAGAGAGTTCCTGAACGTGTCGTGCACGCAAAGGGCTCCGGGGCTCACGGTTACTTTGAATGCACTAACCCCATCTCTGACCTTACCGTTGCGGATTTGTTCTCCCAAAAAGGAAAGCGATGTCCGCTGTCTATTCGATTTTCGACTGTTGGTGGCGAGTCCGGTTCCCATGATTGTGCACGAGATCCCCGTGGCTTCGCCGTCAAGTTCAGGTAGGCTCTCCAGCCCTTCACGACCGCCGATGAGTCTTCTAACTAACCATTCCTTCTTTATCTCAGAACCGTTAGTTAAACCGTTCCTTACAAACTCTGAGACAATGCTTACCGATTCACAGGACGAAGGAAACTGGGATCTCGTCGGAAACAATACACCAGTTTTCTTCCTTAGGGATCCAGCCAAATTCCCACACTTTATTCACACCCAGAAGAGGCACCCAGCAACTCACCTCAGCGGTGGGGATGACTCTACCATGTTTTGGGACTATTTGAGCCAGAACCCTGAAGCCGTTCACCAAGTCATGATCCTTTTCGTAAGTGCAGTCTCTATACCGGAGAGCAGTTCAATAGCTAACAGATTCATGCCTAGGGCGACGTAAGTCTCGTAGCTCCATTCCTCTCGCGACAGTTATAAGCTAAAATTATTTCATTAGCGCGGTATCCCAGATGGTTACCGGTATGTTTAAATCTCGGTTCTATAGCCTCCAACTGCGCCCATTCTGATAAACAGTTCTCTAGACACATGAACGGATATAGCGGTCACACTCTCAAATTCATAAACAAGAACGGCGAATGGGTCTACGTACAGCTTCACTGGAAGACGAACCAGGGTATCAAGTGGATTCCAGCCGAGGAAGCGAACAGCCACTCCCCAGACCACTCGCAAAAGGACCTGTACTACTCTATTGAAAAGGGAGATTTCCCCAGCTGGACATTATTCATCCAGACAATGACGCCAAAGGAATCTGAGGAGCTTTGGGAGAAGCAGAAGATTAACGTCTTCGACCTGACTCACGTCTGGCCACAGAAGCAATTCCCCTTGAAAGAAGTACGACCCAAGTCTACTGTTCAGGTCAATATAATCGACCATTGCTAACACGGGCTGTTGTAGGTTGGAAAAATCGTTCTGGACGAGAACGCGAAGAATTACTTTGCAGAAATAGAACAAATTGCTTTCAGTCCATCTCACCTTGTCCCTGGTATCGAGCCTTCTGCAGACCCGGTCCTCCAGTCCCGCCTATTCTCATATCCGGATACCCACGTAGGTTTTCTCTCCCCTGCCCGGTTCTCTATGATCCAATGCTAACAATTGTATGTACAGAGACACCGAATCGTACGTGCTTCCAAACTCATCGCCTAGTCTACGGAAAGTTTGCGTCACTAACTTTAAACAGGGTACAAATTACCAACAGCTGCCAGTTAACGCCCCTCGATGCCCATTCCGTCTTGCCAACTTCCAACGTGACGGTGCCATGGCTTTCCATAATCAAGGCGGGCGCGCAAATTACCTCTCTTCTATCGAGCCTGTTGCATTCAAACCCCCAGTTGTAGATATTGATAAGACGCATGGCCACTTTATTGGTAGTGCTGTCAGCTATCTCTCTTCCATCCGGCCGGAAGATTTCAATGCCCCGCGAGCTTTGTGGGAGAAAGTTTTCAATGAAGAAGCAAGGGAGAGATTTGTCAAGAATATTTCTGGGCACATGAGCAATTGTCACCACCCGGATGCTATTAAAAGGATGGTAACGATTTTCGGTGAAGTGAGCAAAGATCTGGGATCTCGCCTCGAGAAAGCTACTGGCGTTGAACCATACGCTGGTATTAAGGACTTGAGCTTTAATGGTACCCATAACGGAATGAATGAGGCTGGTTTCAAGGTGGCAAACAACATCCAGTCCGAGAGATTCGGACATAACACGGGAAACAACAATGCAGGACCAAGATATGGAACACACAAGGATGCAACAAAACAAATAGATGGTAAGCTCTAAATTTAAGTGCACTGACTTATAAACTGGACCTGGACTGTGATATTCCCTATCGAGGTTTGCGTTAAGTTGGTCATGTCATGTCTCTCCTTTCCATACTCTCTTTTCTTCTTTTACGTTGTTTGCGCTTCCCGTTCAAGGTTTTAACAGTTTTCTCATGGTTTGGTTTTTTTATGAAATCTAGGTATCAGATCTAACCTCTAAAATCCGTTGGGTGTGAGGGTATTATGGTGATTGAGGATCAAAAAAAGCTGTTCCTTCGCGAGAAAGAGGATTTTGTTTCGCCACAAAAATGTTCTTATAATTAGCTCAAGGACATAGTATATTTCAGGGGGGTTTCCTTTTTCTTTAGTCGTCTACAAAGTTCGCCTTCAACTGTCATGTTCGCCGTTGATTGCTTATGTTGTCATGGTCGCCTGCTCTTGTTCAGAAATGGCTGTACTTATTAGAGAGCATAAAAAGAATTTGCAACTAGAATGATTGGTTATGTGTGTAAAGATACGTCAATTAGCAAATACTACAATGTTTGCGTTCGAATCTCCTCTACTAGAGAATAGAAATAGAACAAAATAAACAAAAAATCAATTGATGCTTCGTCTACTCGCTAGGGCCGGGTTGTAGCGCCTGGCTTTTCACGGCTAGGTACAGAAGGGTCCGAGACGAGGCCTCGCTACGAGGCCATAGTTCGGCTCTGGACACACTCTCGTCAGGTCTCCGAGTCCAGCGATCCATCTCGCATCGTTGGCGATTTGCCGATATGGGGTCCCCGCTTGCGCACGCCCGCGTCGCGTTTCGGCATCCCCCAATGACCTCTCCGGGTGTTGGCTTCAGGCGGGTATTGGTGGATAGGCCACTACCTTTCTTATAACTAACCCGCGAGCCCGCCCAGGAAACAAGACCCGGCACCGATATCACCAACTTTAACTCTACAATCCGCAACCTGAACTCTATTGAACTTCTAATGTCAACTTCACTTGAATTTTTAACCTGAATTCTACTTGAACACAGACCATTTGCAACATGACAATCAACGGGTCAAAAAATGCCAACGGTGTAGCTAAAAACTGGCGTGATGAAAACAAAACGATACAAATTCTAAACGCAGCTGAAGCGGGTGGATATGGGGTCATCGCTGCGATTGTGTATGTTTGGACCAGTCGACGGGTCTTCCCCACTGATAACTAGTTGCTAACCCATCTACGTTTTATATATGCATAGCTACAACATTGAACAGATCATAGCAATGGTCAAGGCTGCGGAACAGAAGCGGTCGCCTCTCATCCTGCAAGTTTTCCCTTGGGCGATCACGTTTTCCAACGGGCTCCTCATTCATGCAGCAGCGCAAGCCGCGAGAATTGCAGCCGTCCCAATAGCTGTTCACTTAGATCACGCCCAGGATGAGGACATGATCCGCCTTGCAGCCGATACTCTCCCGTTCGATAGCATCATGGTGGACATGTCCCACTACGAAAAGGAGGAGAATTTACAAAAGACAAAGGACTTGGTGGCATACTGCCACGCTCGAGGAATATCAACGGAGGCGGAGCCGGGGAGGATCGAGGGCGGGGAGGATGGCATTGCTGATACAGCGGATCTGGAAGGTCTGTTGACAACTGCTGAGGATATTGAGGATTTTCTAGCAACCGGTGTGGACTTTTTGGCTCCTAGCTTTGGAAATGTCCATGGGGAATACGGAAAGAGAGGTCCCCAATTGGACTATAAGCGGTAAGCCAGGAATAGTGGTGACAATGAACCAAAGTGTGAGTGAATGCTGACACACAATGAGAACAGACTGGACGACATTCGCACTGCGATCAATAAACGGGTCCGAATTGTGCTTCATGGGACCAACGATTTCCCAGAAGACATCATGAAACGATGTATCAAGCAGGGCGTATCCAAAGTAAACGTCAACAAGCTGGTTTTAGACGACTATCTGGTACACCTGGAAAATAACGCTAGCAAGCTAAGCCTTACAAAGCTGATGGAAGAAGGCGTCGTGCATGTCATACGGCTGATGGAGTGGCAGATGGACATCTGTGGGTCAACGGGGAAGGCGTAAATGTCTTTTGAAGGAGATTGAATCTGGAGAAGGCGGGGCGGTTGTCGATTCGTTGATGCCATGGTATGGGCTGTGTGTGATATACGAGACCAGGGACGGCAATTCGATCACTAATCGAGATGTGCAGAGACTAGGTAAGTAGTTATGGGTGGGTAATCCGAAGAGCGATATCAGTCTGCTGTGTACCCGTTTCTCCAAAGCCCAAAGCTGCGGTAGCAATAGGAAATCTTGCCACTCCGCATGCACTAGACTGCAGCTAGTAGTATATAAAGAAAACCAAGGAGTCGACCTCCAGATAAATAAACAAACTAGGGAGCTCACAACGTGCATGTATAATAGACATACATTAAACCCCTCAATCAATTACTTTTGCAGCATGCGAAAGTCGGAAAGAACAAAGCCCACCTGAAACGCCAGGTATTGTAGCATCCCGCTTGAAGAATTCCATAGAAATTTGTCAGCTTTCTCTTATTCATCGAGTCCGAACCACGCCCGACGCGCCGTTGGCGGATATAAGATCTCAATGTGGTCCAAATTCCCGCCCGCTACTTGGTCGGAATGTGGAGCTCTTCAAGCGAAGTGCTGACAGACGAAACTTGATATCTGTAGACGATATCGAATGAGCACATGTTGCCGTGCGGCAGCATGACGCTAACGGACCAGGCAGCAACTCAGCCCAAGCCTGGTTCTTCGGTAGAGCCGTTTCAAAGAACGGATCGAGAAGTTTTAGCGAGACCAAGGAATAAACCTGAGCCCTTAAGGCCCGATTCCAAGTCGAGTCCAAGCCGGGTGGCCGTGCGCTGCAGGTCAGCGGAGGAAAAACAGCGACTTGTTATTCTCCCTGGGGGATCCCGGCTCCTTCCCCTTCACAGTGCTGATGATAATAAATGGCGATGTATGTACACACGTGTACACATCAATGCGATGAATGAGAACGGGAACGACAGCGAGCCAGGGATCAGATATTAGACGATGCCTGTGCGACTGCAGGGCTGAGACTCAGGAAGCAAACTGGAATACTAGGCTGCGGTTTGATCTCGAACCAGGTCGCCCTCGGAGGGGAAATTCAAAATTGAAATTAAACGGGCTTAAAATGCCTCCAGCTCAGCTGGCTCAGACGAAGGGATGTCCGACTCCTTCCTCCACCCTTCTCCAGAGATATGTGTCGACACTCGGTCAGGTAAGTCCTTAGACTGTTTCTCCCTGGATTCCGGACCAGGACCCGCTGTACTGGCGAGTGAGAGCGCATCGACAGGTCGGGTGCAGGGGCTGCCTACCCAACCAGGCAGATGGCTTGTCGCTAGCGCCTCCGCCGTCTGACACCCTGTCGCAACCTCGATCTCGAAAATTCAGGAAAGAAAAATAAGAACGAAAACCCCAAATAAAAACAGTTACTCCTGTGGGATGCAGATTATATATCCACGGGCATCTGCTAACATGCTTGGCCGGTGTCAGTTGAAGGTTCCAATCCGTCCTTATTCATGGCTTGACGGTTAATCAGCAGCATCACGATAAATACATCGAACCATGGGGCTTCCCACTCCCACTTCTCAGCATGAACACTCCGAGGATCAGTCCGGCACTGGCTCCGTTACCAGCTCTGACAAGCACCCACGCGACTCAACACATCGACAGCTTAAGGAGCGCCATGTGCAGCTCATCGGTATTGGAGGGACCATTGGCACCGCCCTGTTCGTTGCTATTGGGAGAGGCCTCGTTCTAGGTGGACCGGCCAGTTTGTTCCTGGGCTTCACCCTTTGGTATGCTTTTGTATACGCCGGAAAGACCATCAACTGTGGAAATGGAAGGCTTTGTTCTAACTAGAGACGCAGGAGTACTGTCGTTCTCTGCATCAATAACAGCCTTGGTACGTTCTCATTAGCATCCCCTACGCTCTCCGACTGGATATTCTAATTTTGACTTTACAGCGGAAATGGTTTCCTACCTCCCAATATCATCACCGTTCATCCGGTTTGCGGGCCGTTTTGTAGACGATGCCTTTGGTGTAGCAACTGGCTACAAGTATGTTGAGCATCACTCTCTAAGAATTTACGGTTTACCTCTCTAAGAACACTAACAATTTATTATTTTTTTTATTTTTTTTTATTTAGCTTTTTCATCTTTGAGGCTATGATGGTTCCATTTGAAATAGTTGCATCTAGTAAGAAATTCTTCGTTTGCTAACCTGTCTGCTTTTTTCTGTTTCTGCTAACGCCAATAACGCTAGCCTTCATACTTAACTTTTGGCCTGGTGTTGCTACCGTTCACCCCGCAATCATAATCAGCGCTATAATTGTAGTCTATGGGTAAGTTTGTAACGCTATCCACTTCAGTAATCAAGGCCATCGACTAATAATCCCTTTCAGCTGCGCCAACCTTTTCACGGTCAAATGGTATGGCGAAGCAGAATTTTGGATGGCCCTCGGCAAGGTCATCTTGATTGTTGGGCTATTACTTTTCACTCTCATCGCAATGCTGGGCGGGAACCCGCTCCATGACAGATTTGGATTCCGATATTGGAACAACCCTGTAAGTCTGCTGTACGAGGTTCGGTGTATAAAGTCCCACCCTAACAGTTATTTTTATAGGGCCCCTTTGTCCAGTTCTATCATACGGGCACTCTCGGTCGTTTCATGGGCTTCCTCGCCTGTTTCATCCAAGCCAGTTTCACTATTGCGGGCCCCGACTACGTTAGCATGGCAGCGGGGGAAACTCAAAACCCTCGAAAGACTCTCCCCAGAGCTTTTAATGGTGTATTTTTCCGCTTGACGGCGTTCTTTGTACTCGGATCACTCGCAGTTGGTATTTTAGTTCCCTCCAATTCCCAAGAACTGATCGATATTTATATCAATGGGAAACCGCTAGCAGGAGCGGCAGGTTCCCCGTACGTTCTTGCTATGCAACGCCTCAAGATCGGTGTGCTACCGCACATTGTCAACGCCCTGGTCTTCACGTCTGCCCTCAGCGCAGGCAATTCGTATGTCTTCTGCGCCAGCCGCTGCCTTTTTGGCCTTGCTCTCGAAGGGAAAGCTCCAAAGTTATTCCGCCGAACCAACAAACTAGGTGTCCCTGTTTACTGTGTCCTGTTGGTTCTCTCCTTTTCCCTGTTGGCATTTCTAGCGGTATCGGCTGGTACGGCAGTTGTTTTGAATTGGTTCATCGGACTAGTCACCTCTGCTCAGTTGCTCAATTACGCGATATGCAGCTTCACTTATATCAAATTCTACCGAGCGTGCGTCGCTCAGGGTGTTGATAGGTCAAAGTTGCCCTTCTGTGGTATGCTACAGCCATATACTGCATACTACTCCCTCGTTCTTACATTTGTGATGACATTCGTGGGTGGGTTTTTCGTCTTTTTGCCCGGACATTGGGATATCCCGACGTTCTTCTTCAGCTACACAATGCCGTTCCTGTTTCCTGTCATATATATTGGCTGGAAGTTGATCAAGGGGACGAAATTGGTGAGAAGCAAGGATGCCGATTTAGTTGAAGGATTGGACGAAATCGAAGCATACGAGAGCACGTACACCGAGTCTCCATCAAGATTCGAGAAGTTCCAACAAAAGCTGATCAGTCGGGCGAGGAGGAGGTTTGGGCTGTCGGAGAAAGAAAATAACTTGGGTGAGAATTGATATCATTTGGAAGCCAGGGAGTCTTTGGTTTATCTCTTTTTTGTCCCTGTACGGCGTAGTTGTAGATTATTATTCCATATATATTATTATTTTAGTGGTATTTTTCTTGCATTCGAATCACATTGTGAATTGGAGATCCTGCCATTTAGTGCAGTGCATTCGGAAGGAGGTCTCCTGACATGGCCGATTCCTGTAATATATACCCGAACATCTTGACCACCCAGGTGACCCGCAATACAGGTGAATGTAGACTGGTTCCCATCAGACCGCGCAGGGTTCTGTGCATCGGCCACAGCCCGGGGTCGTTAGTACGCAGCTGGAGGAGCAAATGTTACATAACGGTTACGGCACCTCAACCACCGATTGGATGATGCTGGGGACGTCGCACGGCGCTATCTCGAGAACTAACCGGAGCTGACGTTCCAACAGCTAACAGGCACTGCATGGCTGCTAATACATACCTAGTAGGCAGATAATACGGTATGGGTTAATTTTTTGTTCTTATCAGCAGCCGCGAGCGGTGTGCTGTCCGCCTCTGAGGCCCGAGGCCAGCCGGCATCGACGTCCAACTTGAGCTCAAGTGCAAATGCGCTCGGAACAAAGATCCCAGTCTATTCTACCCTATTCCACCAATATTATCTGTCCTGCCATCTCGTATCAAGTTATTCAAATTGACTTTGAGACAGCTTGGTCAAACCCAAAACCGCGATAGTCGAGTCTGCATGGTCTCTCTCTTGATTCGGCGGGAAAGCTTTGAACTAATTTTAACCTCATCAACCACCGACCGAACCACCGATATCGATATATGTTATTGTGTATACATATTTCATAAGCCCTATCGCGACAGAGCCTCAGCATGTGCGGTTGCTGGTATTAATAGGAATCGCTGACAACGTCAGACACATCGCCCGTTTCTATCAACCGGGTCTTGGCTCAAACTAGAACTCTGGACCTAATTTCATTCCGAGCTCCCCGGAGCGTTATCTTGCGATTCGATTTTTTGCTCTCCCAACTTTACATTCATTTCCGTCTGGCAAACTGGTCCTTTTTCTACAGCTTCGTCCGTTACGATCGAATCGCCTCTTTCAGCTCCTGCTACTTTTCTTTTCTTTTTTTCTTTCGCCACGCAGACCTTTCTTACAGCACCGTTAGGAAGGAGACCTGCTTGCAGCCT
The DNA here is from genome assembly GCA_036971435.1 of Dactylellina sp. 'tibetensis'. Classification (NCBI taxonomy): domain Eukaryota; kingdom Fungi; phylum Ascomycota; class Orbiliomycetes; order Orbiliales; family Orbiliaceae; genus Dactylellina; species Dactylellina sp. 'tibetensis'. The sequence goes on along the minus strand of JAKDFA010000021.1, from coordinate 85,165 downwards.
GATGACCGACAAGGAGAAGCATCATAAGGCCTGCGACGAATGCCGTGAGTTTGTCCGCTTCAACTCCCAAATCAACGCTTCCCCCCTCCAGCACTCTGGCTAATGCTTCAACCACTATCCTTCGCACAGGCATCCGGAAACTCAAATGTCCCGGCGAATATCCCTCTTGCTCTCGATGTATCCGAGATGGTGTTCCCTGCGTATACAGCCTACAAAAGACCATGGGACGACCGAGAAAGCGACGGAGGAGTGATGCGCTTAGAGCTCACCATGCCGCGACTACCAGCAAGGGAGAAATCACATACATCAATGTTCGCTCGGGAGATTCCAATACCGATATTACAAATAACGAAAGTCAGTGGCTGGATGGGAACATATTCTTAGATAATGACAGCAGACTGCTAGATTTGAATATACTGGGACCAGGCGACGGGTATGAGAAGCTAGCTTCACCTTTGGCCGAATCAATAAGCTCAGCTATGCTAATGGAAATGCCAATGGCCAATAGACACCATCGTCATGTCGGTGGTTGCATACCACTCCCATCCAGCAGCAACGGAAGCAACGGTCACTTTGACCCGAACCTCGCAAGCTCCAGCGACGGCGTGGAAACGGACCTCGATACACTGTTCAATCCTACTGTTCAAAATATCGACTTTTCATCCCTTCTCACCGACATCTCTCCCTCTCAAGATAGTCCAGAGATGGAACCCACCACTACATCAGCACCTGCACACGATCACTGCTCAAATTACTCCCAGCCCGTTCTCTCAAATTTGATCGACCACTCCAAGATACAGGTCGAAGTCGGAAGTGCGATAACACCAAAGGACTTGACTGCATTTGGTGTCACAACTGACTCAGCTTTGGGCTTAAATTGCGACTGCCTCTTACACTTCTTTTCAGCAATCATGACACTCAAAAAAATGATTTACAACCCCGTACACCTATCCCCTCCTACACCCTTTTCAACCCCCCCGCCGCCGATCTCCCTCGAAGACATCACGGCTATTAGTCTCAATGCGATAGAGATCACAAAGACGAGTCTTAAATGCGATAGCTGCAATATGTGTTTCACAACGCTTATGAACGTCGGCCAGCTTCTTGGGCTGTTACTACGAGCCTACAGCCAGTTCCTACAGACTTCCAGCAGCGTCATGCCCCGAGACGAAGCGAAGAACGTCGTGGATAACGAAATGGACAAGATTTTAGATATTCTGGGACAGGTTGAAATCAGATCTTTAGCCAGACACGGTATGATTCTAGACCAGGGAACGAGAGTTACAAAAGACATGGTGGGGCGGGGAGTAATCGAAAGGATAGCGACTGGAAATTGGGTCGGGGACCGGAACCCGCTGTGTTTAAAAATCGTCAATATGGTTCGAGGACTTGCCGACGGCCTCCTCTGTGGCGTTGGAGTTGGCGAGTGTGTGAGTGGGCAATGTAATTCCGGTTTGAATACGATCTCGTAGGAAATTATCTCTGCTTATGGGTAAAATACGCGTATGATTTTTATTTTGGGGGGGTTTTTAGTACAGCCCACAATTTTGCTAGTACCTTTGGGTTGACGGCGTTAAAAACAAATACTTGGGTAATTCACGAATTGCAAATTGTACAATTACGGCTCTGTACATCAGCTTTGGATATTGCTTGACATTTTTCGATCGGTTCATGGCGTGTAGTTATCTCTATTTTATCGTATTTACGGCGCAAAGGCATAAGAGAAAATAATCGATATCAACTATCATCCACTCCGACGTATACCCCCCTTTTCTATTCTTTTTCAGAGGGTTCTATCAGACCGCTCTAGTATCAGATGATCATTGCCAATTATATCAAAGATTTCGATTTAAACAGATAAGCACCACAATAGTTCATATTATAACAAATATGCTTCCTTGATAATCCTACAGCAGTATCTTTCACTGGAGTTTGGCTTTTATGGCACCTGCGAGCGTCTCAAGCGTCGAGGCCAAACCTTCAGCACCTAACTTAGCAACATCCTTGAAAGTCATCCCTCGTTTGCGAAGGAAGAGACTCGATGCACTGATTCCAAATATTAAGAATAGAACAAGAATTTTTCTGATTTTCGCCTTCCAAATCCCTTGGTTGGTTTTCTTAATAATCCAGTCTTTGTAGACGGGGAAGTACGACCGGTACATAAAGTGTACTTGCGAACGACTATTCCATCTCCAATTAGAATTTGTGGTATATCAGGAGCTATAGCACTTACGGATATGTGGATGAGTTCCAGCCGTCTTCTCTTACATACCACTATTTTGCATGCAGACTATCGTTAGCATAATATATCAGCCTCCAGAGACCCTGGTTATCAATTCTCACCGATTTAAATTGCGGATTATTGAAGACTGTCTTTTTCATGGTTTGCTGTATCCAGTTGCTATACTCCACCTCCGCATCTTTTTTGATTTCAACCTCACTGGCATCCCCTTTGAGAACTGGAGTGGCGATATTGAGGGCATATCGAACCATATTCTCAGATGCTAGGATGACACTAGTGTGACCGGTAACTGTATTAGGACCAACTAGAATGAAGAAATTTGGAAACCCAGCAATCGCGGAGCCGTTATACGCGGCGGGCCCCCCGAGTTTCTTCCAATGCTCCGATAAATGCTCGCCCTTACGGCCAATGATTTCTAACGGAGCAATCCACTCGTTTGTTTTGAACCCTGTAGCCATTACAACCACATCCGCTTTATACTCTGCCCCGGAAGCTGTATGCACACTATTCTCGGATAAATGTGTTACATCATCCTTCGTGAGGAGGATTTTAGAGGATTTTAGGCTTGGAAGATAAGTATCATCATAAATTCTCCTCCTGAAGCCAATAGGAAATTTGGGGATCAACAGATCCCAGTACTTCTCGGGTGCCTTGCTTTTCACATGCTGGATACTCCTTCGTTCCTGAGCCGCCCTCAGTCTGTCGCCAAATGATCCGTTTCGAAATGCAAGCCACCCGTATTCTATACTCATAAAAGTGAGGCACCTTGCCATAAGTTGTGAGCCGGGGAATAATTTGAAAATTGTAGACGACCATTTCTCATATTTTTCAGGGTTAACGCCAGGGAATTGCGGACGCGGCAGCATCCAATGCGACGATCGAATGATTTGAGTGAGAGATTTGACTTTGGGCTCGATAGCGGGGACGATCTGTGCCGCGGTGCCTATATTACCCAACTGGTCAGCTTCTCATTCAATAGACTTCATATGATCAAATATGTATAGCTCACATCCGTTCCCGAGGAGGACTACGTCTTTCCCCTCAATTTCAACTGCATGGTCCCAGACGGCCGAATGGAATATCGAACCCTTGAAATTTTCCATCCCCTTTAGATTAACATCTGCTGGTTCGACCAACCCGCCAACCGCCGTAAAGAGGATTTTACACTCATGCGCCCACGTGTCGCCAACCTGGCCGGTGCTGGTAAGATTCTTCGTCTTGTACCCATCACCCAGATTCAACTCCCAGTTGGCGATTGCCCGCTTGCGCAGACGAACGGACCATATCTGTCGTTCTTCGTCATATTTTGCCGACTCGACTTCGGTATTGAATGTAATATGAGGTCGAAGATTGTAGTCGTCGCACACCTTGGAGAAATAATTATGTAGTTCGGGCCCTATATTTCGTCAGGATATCGTGCCCTTGCATCTACCGGGCAAGAAGGAACCGGGTACCTTGCGGGTAAAGGGCGGACCACTCAGGGTTTGTAGCGAACGAGAACGAATATGCCAATGCAGGACTGTGGGGGTTTGTCGAGATGGTTGGAATGCGGTGGTCAGAAAATAGCGCCAAGAATTTGAACGAGCGAACGCGCGAACGAACGAACGAACGAACGTTCTAAAGGCGGATTCTAGAACTTACACATCACAGGCGACACCTATAAAAAGTAAAGTTAAAAGACTAGTTCGGTTTGGCGGTGCAATATATGCAACGGGAGTAGGCGAGAAGAGAAGGGTTTTTACCTGGATAGGTGTTCGCATACCATGTTCCTCCAACGTCGCTGTGCCTATCATAGATGACAAAGTCGGTGATATTGAGTTTCTTCTTCAATTGAATACCCATGCACAGGCCGCTCTCGCCAGCGCCAACAATCAAAACGGTCGAATACATCTTGTGCGAAAAGATGGAAACTCTGGCCGGTCCGAAGCCGAGGTCGAAGTTTGATGTTTGGCAGACAACTATTTGTCTCGTAAACCAGATCTGATGCCTGTCCTTTTCAATCGAATGGCTGTCGAAGCGGGATCATATATTTTGTTTAAATAGTGGTCTGGGGCAGACTTTTGATGTTGTTCGGACCTTAAGCAGATAAGTCCGGGAACAGTAGAGTGAGCTTCTTACTTTTATGTTTTTTTTTTTTTTTTTTTTTTTTTTTTTTTTTTAGCCGATATCGATGCTGACTAGAATCGATCCAAATGCGCCAAGGGTGAGATCTTGTCGGGTGGGGTGAACTTGTTAGCCGGGTCGCATCAGCATGCTACGATTCTGTGAACCTCCCCGGTTCAGGGTACCTGGGCAGCATATATATACGATGACACTTACCTCAGACCGATTATATTACTTGAGTATCTCGGAGGAACAATAACTATTATGTCTTGGCGGCTGTGCAACCCCGTATCGGCTGCATAAGAGGGGTGATCGTGATACGATACGATAGGATGCCAATATGATGTGCGTATTTTATTGTATAATTCTAATAACACTACTTTCTTTTCCCGCTCCGTAATACCGTCTGGGTCCCGCGGCCTGCAATATGCCGCGGCTGGAAATGCTTCCCGCTTGCGAAATCTGCACGTGCTAGCTTGCAGAACATTGTGTTTGTAGGTAATATATGTACGTACGTACACTATACTAATAATGATTATTCTGTAGCATCCCGAGGAGTTCCAGCGCTATAAGCTCCGTCAACCCGAAGCACCGATTGGCCGATGTGGATACTTTGAAGCATCTCAACAGCATCTTGTTATAAATCGATCGATGTTTTTCCTCGCGAGATATACACTACATGTGTACATTGCAGCGCGCCAAAAAAAAAATGAATAAATATAAATATAAATATAAAAAAAAAGTCGAAATAAAATAGAGAATCATCTGACAAGATTAATCACCACCACACCATCTCTGGCGTCGGCACAGCAGTTGGCCATGACAATATAATAACATCAAACCAACAATAAAAATAACTACCCATCTAATGCCGCTGCTGCGCTCGGGCTGGTGTCACGCAGGATTTCGTTTTGCTCCCTCTCGAATTAAATCCGGAACCCCCAAATGCAGCTCCCACCCGCGTGCTCCGTAGCAGCGCATATTTATACCCTTCTTCTGTCAAGCGGTGTGCCCGATATCCGTATATTTATTTATTACATGTATATTCTATCGGTTTCTTCAAAGCTCGCGACTTGGATCACAACACTTGTAAGATTTCGGCCTCTTCGGATGCCGGCGTTATCAGCTTGCACTACAAAAAGGTAGCTCCTAATAGGGCCCGGCAGTTCTAAAATTATAACGAAGGCCTCATAGTATGACACCAACATTTAATATGTTCCAACACCATCACAGAACTATATCGCGGATCAAGCGAGTTCCAATTCGCATGCAAGGACGACACAGCAACAACGGCAGTGCCAGTTCTACTTTTCCCCCCTCTTCTTCTTCTTCTTCTTCTTTTTCACGAGCTCACCAATATTGCACAATATATGCAATAGCAGTGAATATCAATTGAAACATATAGCAATGCTCAGGTCAATTTGGGTTCGTTGTTTGCGAATTTATTTAGCTGGTCAAGTAATCTAGCCTGGTCTCAAACCCCTAACGCTAGCTAGAAACATGCGCCACTGACGTGGCTCTTAAGACTATATTGATCAAATCCCAAGGTGTGGGCTTCCTGACATGCTTTGGATATTAGTATCAGTACATTTTTTGTTTTTGTTTTTTATGTCTCTTTATTATAATTTTTTGCACAATAGTGCTCATCCGCTACAAGTAAACCAGCTAGAATAAAAGCCTAGTAGATTCTGGGCGCCTTTTTTCTTTCTTTATAAAAAATGAGATCATCGTCAAAGACAGATATACAACTGACAGCAATCTAGACCTACGCGAGCCAGCGCTGCAGTGTCAACTTCAGGACCCTCAGGCTGGTGGCGTAACGTACGTCCACGCTATCGGATATGTCATGCATGGCCACCTCTGGTGGTCAAATCTTTATGTTGGAGTGATATTTTCAAGAGCATGCATGAAACCTGCGAGCTAGCCAGCAAATCTTCAATCAAACACCGAGAAGGTCAGGAGAGTTTCCGTATAAATCTGCCAAAAGACAAAGATGGTTTGCGAGCAACCCAAGTTTCTCCGTGGAAACATCGACCAGCCGAGTAGTATGGTTACAATTTCATACCCTCTTGTGTCGAATGAACCTATTGATGCCATCCCGAGTAATTGTCAAAGGCCGATTTCGCTGGTTGAATGCGCATATAACGCCGAATATCGGATTCCTGTCTGAAGGTAAGCGAAGGCCACGAGGAAGATAAAATACAAAGCCAAAGCCTCCTGCCTAACCTGGGGTTCCATGCGACCCTCTGGACGCCTATGGCTTCAGATAGGGAGGCCGAGAAACATCGGGCGTGCGGACAGCAGTACGCTGGAGCTAGAGGAGGGGGATTAAGAGCCCTGACATCAAATGCTCCAGAGATGTATCAGACATGGCCATATGGGCACCGGCAGTCTGTTATTTGCCCCGCGTCAGCGCGCAGAGAAAAAACATGGTCCATACAGATGGACACACATATGCTCCGTCAAACGCTGGAGGATGGCGGACAGCTAGTGTCTTCGAGATGTGCTTCTGTGATACAAGCTGCATAGCCACTCCGCCAATCGACGCTGACGGAGCCATGCCGTCGAGGAGGTCGCAACACATCTGCCTGCATTCCTTCTGCGGTGCATTCCTCGGGACTCGAGTGCTCCCTCGACTACTCCCTCGAGTCCTCCCTGGCATCCCAGACGGGCCCATCAACATCCAATCGGATCCGCGAACCTGACATGCCGGTTGGGAATGCACTCTCCCTCTCCCTCTGCCCCTATCGCAGCTGCCTTCTACCGTCAAGAGGCCGGCCCTTCACAGCACCTGTCGAATGGAGCCAATATCCTCCCATCGGAGCGTAGACGTTCTCGAAGAGTTCAAGCCCCATGGAGTTCCCCGTTCGAGTTTGGAAGGACGGTAGGTTTTGGTGGACAAGGCCAGAGACCAGACCAAGCCGTTTCGAGCAGTTGGACGCATCATTGAATCACACTTCAAGCATGTAGGGCGCGCTGCAGGGGGCCTCCCCTGGTCAGGCCATTGACATGGAAGGTTGGACTTACCTGTTCGCCGTCACCTAGGGCCCAAATCGCGCGCCATCTTGTTCCAAACCTCCAAGATCCTTCGAGAATGTGAACACACCCAAGGAGACTGACTAGCGTCAGCGCGCACGCTTCCCCCCTTCTGGCACTAGAGGGGACGATTTCACTGCAGAAGCTGCGGGATTAAAACCTTTTGGTATGTTTGGCACGTTTGGCATGTCTAGCAGGTCTCTCTGGTCGTGCGTGGTTACGTTGGCGGAGGGTCATTCGCAGTTGAAGCCCCTATTGAAGAATGTGGGCCGGCATGTCTGACCAACCATGGAATGAGGCTAACGTTCTTCTTCCGAGCAGGATGTTCTCCTCCTCAGGAGCGAGGAAGGCTATTACCACCCTTGTTCGCAAGGAATTTTCTTTCTGCATTCTTTCCTTTTTGCGCAATCCGATCACCTTAAAACTTTAAGCCCCCAATTTATAAGGACGGCAGATCCCACCCGCCATCTTGCATATATGCACGGCTTCGCCCAGGCTTTAACCCTTCACCAGTGCCTTGAACCTGATCTCCGACTTCAGGTCGAAACATCTCTTACAGATTTCCCATCACTACCGATCCCCTTGTGTGACCCCTTCGTGGAGGAACAGCCACCTTCGTCGACAGACTAGAAGAAACAAGACTTACCAGACTTCGCTACAAAAGCTATTCGAAGGGACCATTCGCTTGGGAACTCTTCGCCAGCTCTCACTACACCCAAGAGCACCCCTTCCAACAAGTATACATCTACATCAAAAATCAACATGGAATTCGAATGGACATGTTGTCGCTGCAGGCAGTCGAACTCAACTTGCACTCGTTGTAACTGCAACCACTCTTACTGCAATATTTGCGCAAATCTCCTGCCTCGTTGCACTTCTCAGCCACCAATGCCAACCTCAGCCTACTCACCAATAAACTCTTGTGGCTACACATCATCCGGTAGTTCCTCACCCGTTCTACCCTACGCCTCCCTGTATGAGGAATCGATACGGCCGAGATCCACGCCACACCCCTTGGGAGTCCTCCATTCTACACATCCTGCCAATCAACTCTCCTTGATCGCCCCATTCTACGACTCCGCCCCGCCCACCTCAGTCCCCTCCGCCGCTCACCTTACCGGTACGATAACAACAATCAGCTCAACTGGCGGAAGTACGTCTAGAAGACGACACCTGATCAGACCCCGGCTATCCATCTCGCATTTCAAAGGGCTATGGAGCAGTAACAGCAGCAGCTGTGATGACCAAAGCGATGACGAGCGTGAACACTTCAGCAACAACACCAACAAGCACTCGTCGATGTCTCGGGTAGACAAATGGTGGCTTCAACTATGACTCCCTCGGCGCTGAACTCTTACCATTTTTCCATCCTCCCAATCGCCCATAGAAAAGTTAGTCGTTCGTTACGGAATTTTATTTATAGCATTTTAACGGTGGCGTTATAATCCCTTTCAGCATTACGGCTCTGCTTTTGCATCGTTGTGTATGACGGCATCCTACATATGGAGTTCTCTTTTTCTTCTTCTCATTTTTATTTTTCATCTTGACATCTCGATTTCATTGCTTCCTTTGCTTTCCAGTTTTCTCTCTTCCCAAGGCTCGGGAATAGCGTTATATCTTTTCAGTTTCGCATGGTGCATATAGAAACGGGGACTCGCATGGTGTTTTCCTTTCATCATCATTACCATCATCGTTGGCAAGGAACAGAAACCTGGTTGTATATCATTGCATTTTCACTCGCCTTCTCTTCTTGTTCATACCTTTTTTATGTTTTGATACCTCATTTGCCAGGGTTGAAGGGCATGGGTTAGATAAGCTTTTCGGAAACTGTACATTATGAGTATATGAATACACGCAATTGTTTAATCCTTTCAACTGTTTTCTTTTATCGATCGACGAAGAGCCCCGCTTCTAGCCGTTTTCGCTCTTGTATGTATCCTTCGCTCTGATACCAATCTTACTACGGCGAGACTTACTAGTCCGACCCACACGTTTTAATGATTTCAAAATTTCCTACTATGTGGATATCTCTTTGTCCAACCTTTTCTAGATCAATACCTAATAAGCTCCCAATAAGAGCCTAGCGACACCGGATAGACATATCTTTGCAGGGCGAATACTGAAATTCTAGGATTACAGCTTCCCCCTTCTGGAATTCACGATTAGGTTATTATAATGATGTTATCTCGCATAGCAAATCTACCAGCCGATCCTATTTGTTTTTCGGAAGGTGTCAATATAATAAGCCTTTTAAAAACCTGCAACAGGTTTCTTTGAACTCCCCTTTCTCTATTTTTGGATAAACAAAAGAGGAAAGAAAAATGGGCATCTTTTTATTTCAAATTCGGGAACCTCTGAACTAGAAAGCTAACATGGGGATGACGAAATTTACTAGGGAGAGATACTATCCGCTCCTGTCGCTAAGGGGAGGTCAATATTTATGTCTACGCTATATCGTAGCTGTCGACATGGATCCCAGGAAGCTAGGCTTGCGCGCCTCCTCTACTTCCTCTTGGCTGACAGAATGCTCCTAGTTGGAGCTACAAATATCTGCCGTCGTCTTTGGGCTTCCAGACGAGGGAGGCTTATAAGTTTAGCGGTTGCTTACATTAGTTCCCGCAAAGTGTATCGAGATTTTGATTTTGGAAAGAAGGCAAAATGGCAAGAGAAGGAAAATTCTTCCCTGTCAACACGCCGGGATCTTGTCGCTTGGGACTGGGGAGATAGATTTTTTTTGGAAAGTTAAAGCTTTATTTCATTTGTGGGGTTGGGAGGAGTGCAGTGAACCACTTCCCCGAAGAAGCTTTGAGGAGAATGCTCTAAATCCGTATATGTTTGGATGTTGCAAGGAAACTGAGCGCTCAAGTTTCAAGTTCGTGATCGCATATATATATGCATAGTGTTGTTCGGTAATATAACAGCGGTAACCTAGCCTCAAAACTCAGTAAATTAACAGCATGAAACCTCGCCCCTTCATGCAGAGGCTACTGGGGGACCTTACAGGCTTACAAAAGGTACAAGCAGGTTTTCATGCAAAGGACGTTAGTTGATATCATGGTCGTTGATATATTCGGACAATCGAAATCAACCCAATACATTGTAGCTAGCTAGTTATCGGAACATACCCGAACAATTCCCGTGGTAGGCCCACTATACTAGAAAGCTTAGCATGCAAGATTACTGATGTTCGCTAACAGTGGGGTATGATTTTGTCGATAAGATATCAATCATTGCTATTAACTACGTTAGTCGGACGTCGGTATACGGTATTAGAGCACGGTCAGTAAGTACCTTGAGCCTCTGAAAGCCGTAATGGAAAGCTAGTGTATGCTACCCTCGAACACACATGCATGTAGATGTGGAGCAAGGTTGCCTATAAATATATATATCAAATCATGTTGTTCCTGTGATTTGGGCTGATGAATATATACATTCAAACTGCTTATCTCCTGGGAGTTTTGTTGTCTTATAATTCTATCAAATCACGTTCGAAAAAGTTACACTTTGCAAATGTTATTGGATTTGTGTACACAAATGGAATGAAGTTGTCGGTACTTTTAGACAAGTTATGATGTGCACGGTTCCATCGGTCCAGCAGAACTATCAGTGGAGACGGTAAAGATGGAGCTTCTGATTCATGGTTTAGATTTTCCGATATACATCCAATTAGACATGGGCTAGGATAAAACTCAGAGGGGGTTCGGGGCTTTATCGTACTGATTACTCGTGTGAACTCGGCATATATCAGAAACGAAGGAAATATAAAAACCATCATATAGCTATAATTGTTTTAATTCTCCTCCACATGCTTCCGAAGACCCAAGTCAAACAAAATCAAAATCGGTGAAGTTCAAAGGATCGCTAATTCAACGACCGAGGAGATGACGCCTTGATACTTGAATGAGACGCAGAGACAGATATCCTAAACGGCCGTCCAAGGGATTTGTACAGATCTCGGACGGCTGCGATTATTGGCTCTTCGATCTGCTCTCGGGGGCAGAGATATGTTTATCTCCACAGAGGTCGGCCCACCTTCCTCAAGTGGATAGGCTGCCCGGGCATGTGCATGATGTCTTCGAATAGATTTAGATACATGTGGCGAGGAGAGTTTTTACAGCTAGAAAAATTGAATCTTAGGTGCAAGCAAATTAATTGCAAATGTCAAAGTCTGCCCACCAATTATTAATGCCAACAATAAGAGGAGATAACCGGATATCACATGAAGGCGTTGCGAAATGCATGTTTCAGGGCCTAGAGCCATCGGTGCAGCCATCCCTCGCGACTGGTTGGCCACTTTGCGAGTTCCATGCAGCAGGAAGTTTGCCGAACGGGATAGCGACCAAAAACTCCAAGCGAAGATAGAAAAAGTGTTTTTGTTAAAAGCTTGGAACCACACTAAATGTGCTGCGGTTCAACGAGAAAAGAGAGAGAAAAAAACTTGAATTTGTCCAACAGACATAAGGCCAGACTAGGTAATGCCGTCCCTATGATTTGGCTGATATTAAGAATGTGGGGAAAGACCAATCAATTTCGAGCGGGACCGTCCCCATCCGAATTAAAAACTTGGACGAATAGCGTAACAACCTAGCTAAACCCTGGACCTGCAATCTGCAAGCGCAAGTTCGATAGTCGAAAAAATCCTTGCAAGACAGTTGTTCCTCCTTGCTAATCCAATCTCTTTAGGTCGCGGCACTCAAAGACCGAATCACAGGCTAACGTTACCCAAGATACTGCACATGGAAATTTTCTTGGGTACTTTAGGAGGCCTGCCTCGGTACTTTGGCAGGCGAAGCAGCCCGGACAGAGGTGATGTCCCCCGATGTATCACGTAGAATTACCATCTGTAGTTAGCTAGATGGATCTTTTATCAATGGTCCTATTGATTCGCTTCTGTCACCAAGTTGATTCTGACTCTGTTGGAAATTAGAAGGATGCAGTTTAGACATTTAAAGTATCTTTTTTTTTTTTTTCCAGACAGTTAAATGTCAACTCATTAAACGGGTTCGCAACCAACGCGCGAGCGGAAGGTGGTCGACCCTGCTCCCCGGGAGCTGCTTGGACAAGGAACGGCTTCAAAGCTCACAGGCGCAATTTCCAAATACCGAAGATAACGAAAATAGGCTCCTTAAAATGAAATTCCTGTCGACGTATGATACTAGCAAGCATTGATGCGGGGTTGCAGAGTCGGCCCTGAAGGGACAGGTGCCAGCTTCCAGAATAGTGATCTTGGTCCTCACACGAGTGGGTCCCATTTTTGGCCGTCAAGACTCCGCCAAGCGCCTTTGATGCGGAGAAAGGACGACAGACAACACTTTTGGTCTGCTCCCCGGCCAGCCATCGCGAGCAAATTCGCCCGATGTAATGCTGGATGCAATGCTGGATGCAATGCGAGGGATGATCTTGAAATGCTCGTCATTGGTAGCCTCCGAGGTCCCTGTCCTTTTTAACATCTGAAAGCGGGGATGCCTCCCAGAATGCTTCCCCTAGCTGGAACGGAAATCGGGTGGGTTGCAGTGTGGCATGGAACCCAGCAGTTCAAGGGGAAAAGCTCGAAATGAACGAGCGCCGAAGCTAGGGTTCCCGGCAGCGCTGGATAGCCCCCAAAAGGTCCAAGAAAACTTAATAATTTGCGTGCGTGCTTTCAAATCAGGTAGCCAATAGACATTGTTTTAGCGACCGTCGGGGGCTATCCTATTTTCTAAACGAGACAAACTGGTGCCTTCCCGAAGGATATCTCATGATCCATCAGAGACATCTGGGGAAAAAAATTCTGGGCAAATCAAAACGCTAACAAATCGTTGCGATTGGCCTTTTCCCAACCTGCATTTCGCCAGGACATCCCACGCTAGCTGGTCTTTGGCCCGTCGCATCCTCACGATTACAAAAGGGACTTGGATCCAGCCTGATCGATAACGAACCTTTTTTTTCGAATTCTATTTCCCCCTTTCGTTTAGGAAAAAAATAAAATAACAAAAGTCTCCTGCTGTGGTGGAGTTCTACGTTTCTTTTCTCTCCCTTTGTGTCACGAGGCAAGCTTGTTGGAACTTTGATTTATTTTTTTGCTAGTAAGTATCGCACTTTTTTTTTTGGCCCCCAAAGAGAACGCTCGAGCTCGGGAGATTTGCTGGTTGCGGAGGCATAATTTAGTATTAATAACCAGGTTTCTTTCCTGGATTGATGCCGTCTCGCCGTTTTGTTATAAAACTTTCCAACCAATACTCGTTTTCGTCATCTGCTTTGATATCCGAAGCCTCGAGCCGGACTCGTTGAAAAGCCGCTTTTCCCGAATTCTCACTGACAACATGTCCGCGCCCAGTAACGTCAATATGAGCGACAAAGGCGGAAAGATTGAGACGATCGAGGACGCTGGTAGCCCGGCTGCTCATCAAACTCGAGGTCAGAAATTCAAGCGCCATTGCGCCAGAAGATGGTGGCTCTATCTTATTGGCATCGTGCTTGTTATCCTGGCCGTTGTTCTTGGAATGTGAGCATACATTACTCAATAGTATATTGAGTTTGTGGGTGGGAAGTCAAGTCATTACTGACAATCTGAGTAGAATATTCGGTGCTATTCCAAAGATTGCACAAAACAGCGTCAATGACTCGACACTCCAGGTCGATGGTGTCGCTATCACCAATCCTGATAATACCAAGTTCATCCTCAGCATGAACTCTACAGCGCACTCGCATTCGCCTGTCAGCGCACATTTTTCTCCGCAGACCTTCGAGATGTATCTTCCACCAGCGGACGGCCAGCAGATCGTGCCATTCATGACCTTGAACGTTGGAGAACTCAAGATCCAGGATACCATCACTATCAACGTCAGCAACGTCGAAACAAACATCTTGGACCAGCCTGCATATTTGAATTTCTCCACACAAGTGCTTAACAATGAAGTTCTTGATCTCGGCATCAGATCGAATCCACAGGTTAACGTTGGTTCTATTAAATTCCATGTTGACTACCAGAAGACTGTTCAGCTCAAGGGTAGGGAAACTTTTTTCGCAGTTTTTGGTAGATGATAGCAGTTCCTAACGCATAGAATTGTTTAATAGGACTGAATGGACTTAAGGGCATTCTCCTCACTAACCCACAAATTCTCAACGAGACGCTGGAAGATGGCACCAATATGATTACCGATGGCATGATCCCCAACCCCAGCTCTTTCACCCTTCAAGTCGTAAGTTTCTCCGCTTTCGAAATCTACTTGAAATGTAGAAATAGTATACTCACATCTATTCCAGGGGGACTTGACTGTTGATATTGGTATTGCTGGCCAACCTCTTGGATACTCTGTTGTCAAAGACCTCACCCTCTACCCAGGCGACAACCACGTCAAAATTTACAACCACATCACTCCCGTCCTCATCGACAATGCTCTTTTTGTGGCTTCCTTAACAGCACCAAACACGAACATCATATTGACCGCAAACTCGACTGTCTACAACGGCCAGCACATTGAGTGGTTGGAAGGTCCTCTGAAGGCTGCCCCACCAGTCATTGCCATTCTGAACCCCCAGTAAATGCGTTTTTCTTTATTCCTTTCTTCCTCTTGGGCATAGGTCGTCTCGGGTTTTAGACATATTTTTGCAACCCGATGTTCTGTTTTAATTGTTATGCTTCTGGCTGATACGTATCATTTGTGGCCGTCTAACGACATCCTCTGGAAACTTCTATTTCGCGTGGTTTGGGAGCTGGGAAGCACGAGCGGTTCAGGTGGGAATGAGGTCTTCCCAATTGTATCTTCACGGGCCGAAGTGGTCGGCAGTCTGTATGATAGTCTTACCTCTCGTATAATCAAAATGTCTAATTTTGAAACAACAATCTCGTATCCGTGTTATCGTAGTTCTGGCCTACTAGAGCTTGCCTCGGGTGCCTTTTGTGACCGATGGCACTATTTGAGAGTAGTTCGTAGATTCCGTCTTCAATGATCCAGTGTCCTAGGCTTCCAAGACGTCTTCGCTGATTGTATTCAAAATGGTGGCGGTGATGGTGATGGTAATTAGTGGTAGTGGGGCTGCGCGTTGGGGTAATTTGTCTAGAAAGTTCGATGCGTGTTGCCGTCACGGAAAGAAAGAACGATGCTTCGTCCGATGCCAGGGACTTCACCTCACCCCTTTCACCACTAACCTTCCCTCCCTCTTCTAGCCTATCAAGTCGGCGCCACCAATATATTTACTTCTTCCTGTGGTCTAGATACCTACAATCTCCTGTCAGAGGAGGATTAAGCTTCAACTTACGAGCAAGATACAAACCTTAGACATGGCGTCCCCTCAAAAGTGTACTCATCAGGGATGCGGGAAAGTATTCTCCGACCCAGCCGAAGATTGTTTCTTCCATCCTGGCCCTCCTGTCTTCCACGAGGGTCAAAAAGGTATGTTTTCGTACCTGCTTCTGAAATGGATTCTGTTGCTTATATGTCCTAGTGATTGAATGGAGAAGCCCCACTAACAAACTGCCCCACCATCATTACTCCCACAGGCTGGAAATGTTGCAAACCTCGCGTCCTAACTTTTGACGAATTTCTCACAATCCCGCCCTGCGCAACTGGCAAACATAGTACAGAAAAGATCACAACTACAGCTGCAGATTACGGTGGTAGAGCCGCTTCTAACGCTGCGGGCTCAAACGTTCCTACGCCTGTTATTTCGCAGGATGGAAAGGAAATATTCGGTGACGTCTCCGAACGTGTTCGAGCTCCTGTTTCCGAGACACGACAAAATCCGACTCCGACTGCACCCAAAGAACATATTCCTGAAGAAGATGAAGCCGGCGTCTCTGTACCGGTCGGAACGAAATGCAAGAGGAATGGATGCGAAGCAACCTACGTGAGCGAAGAGGAGAGCAGAAAACCAAGTTCTTGTGTACACCATCCCGGTGTGGCGATATTCCACGAAGGATCCAAGGGCTGGTCATGCTGTAAGCGGAGGGTGCTGGAGTTTTCAGAATTTCTCAAGATCGGTGGTTGTTCGGAAGGGAGCCATTGTTATATCGGCACGAAGAAGGATGAAAAGGATACGGGAGGGGAGGAACTGGTTGAGTGTCGGTATGCAGCTCTCCGGAATCCTACTCAAATTGTTCTAGTTGAAACCCTGCTAATACGAGCAATGATTCAGGACGGATTTTTACCAAACGTACACGCACATCAACGCTTCGATATTCTTAAAGAAAACAGATAAAGAAAAATCATCAATTGAGTTCAAACCTACTGAGATTGACGTGGATCTGCGGACGACAGACAAGAAACGGCATCAGACGACAATACCACTGTATGCGATGATATCACCAGAGGAATGTTCATATACAGTAATGGGGACAAAGGTTGAGATGAGGTTAAAGAAGGCGGATGGAACATCATGGCCGACGCTGCGGAACGATGAGGCTACAGGAGAGATTATACAGATCGGAAATGCTCCAAGGGTATGAGAGTGGTCTGTAGTCAACAGCAACTGGGATATTATTAGATATGGGCAGTCAGTCGATGTATATCTAGAAGCTTTTAGCGTCAAGCATTATTCCCGTATAGCTCTAGTTATTCAGCCTAAAACCCCGTGTTTGCTGGTTTGTCGTCATTGCCGTTCCGAAATGCAAAGTGATATACTTTAACCGAACCGCAAAACCGTCACTAAATCAACAGCAAACTTGTGTACTGGGAGCAAAGCCCGGGAGTTGATTCTACAGCTAGGAAAGAGCAACCGGGCCAAGCTGCATGCATGGCGCCAGGGGCTCGGCTGAAAGTACTTTGCTTGATGTATACGTAGCCACTTCTCCACAGAAATCTCTGAAATTACGATTCGTGCTGGCCGACTTGAAAAATGAATTATACAATCGGAGGCTTTGCTTGAGCACGATTTATTCATGGACGCTCAATTCTAGGAACTATCCCGTAACTAGAGCTAAGGGCTTAACACCCCTTTTGGGACTTTCAGAACACCATTTTGTAACATTTTCAAGAATTCTGATATTAAAGAAACAGTCAAAGAATCAGAATAGCGAATTTAACGATGAGCATTTGGCTATATTTAGTCAAGTTTTTAAACTATACGTAATCCCCATATGCATTCGGCCCATACAGAAATTGATCTGCATGGATTTAACAACAGATTGCATACATTTAGATTCAGTCTAGGTCAATCTGATCTATGACACAATTTAACTGATTGTTAATCCTAAACGAAGGGCCTGGCATCGATATCGCGATGTATCACTACAAGAAACTTTATCCCAACTCAACTGCGAACATACTACGAGGAACAGAATGAAGATTTAGACCCACGTGGCACATGATCGTCATTGACCTCGAGGCTCGAAAATAATGTTGATATGGGTACTATATATACCTTATACAGTGCTAGGACATGTATATCTAGCTCCCCGGTGCCGGTCTACTGAAGAGATAAAGTTGGAGATCTGTCTACAATTTGGTTATATAATGGTCGGTCGCGGGCCCTCAAATTCGCGAGTAAGTATATCTGATGGAAATCCTATTTAAGGGATGGGGAAATGAACATTCGGCTAGAAGCATCGTACGGTTGACACGATTATCTCTTAATCCTAGTTGCCATTTACACAGTCGGGGCCTCCTCGGCTCGGGCCCATTCGTTTATGTAGTCTGGACAAGGCGTGGTCGTTGCAGCGATGGTCGCCACATAGACATATACTTGGCGTATCCGCGATAGATTATTACGAACCAAAGCTTCGTGCTTTCTGAAGGCGAATCGCCCGGACGAGAACTGCCTGTGTGGTAGCTAGAATTTACCTACTAATGGTAAAGGAGATGGGCCAACGGGGCCATCCGACCGGTATACGTAAGCAAGCAAATAATTCAAAAAGCTCGCCGCCGGCTGAGAGAGCCCACCAGAGGATGCGTTGTAACCTGTTGCTTTGTGGTGAACCGCCTCGACTGGGAGGACGACCTCGGTATTCCGGAACAGAAATGGCACTTGGGGCGGGAAATACAAATGACCTTGCACCGGTAGTCACGGTGGAGCGTGGAGAATAGACCGGTGCTGCGTGGGCATGTGCACTTGACCGAGTCTTGGATATCAGTATACGGTGGTCGCTGTCCAGATCCAAATACCGCCATCCGGCGTTTGACATCCGGGCCTCGAGAGGATCATTTGATTCTTCCTTCTCAGTAACACCCCGAGGCGTTAAAAGGGGTCCCTGCAGTATTAAAGGCTCTAATGCAATTGTAATGCGTGTAATTGTAACGTTGCGGTCAAGAAGCCGGGCCAATAATCTTAACTAGTCGTGCTAGCTAAGGGTTTTGATAATTAGTTGTCGCTCTTTGGCGGCCGCTTGGCCACATAACCCACAACACCGGCCGGCCTGCATTCTCCCTCCTTCCACAGCAGATATCAAATCACAGCCCTCCACTCCGCCTCTCTTGCTGCCCTCCTTCTTCATCCTCCTTATTCTCTGGCTTTCTGGCTGTGTCTCTTTGGACTCGCGTCTTTCATCCTAATCCACAATTGGCATCTTGAGATTCCACGTACTTCGTGCACCGCAACGAGCGACCTGGCTTCAAGCTTCCGACCCACCAACTATCTTCAACCATCTTCAGCCCTCACTATCACTCAGATACCTCGCTGACTTCAAAGCGACTGCGAGATCATCCAGGTAAAACACCAATTTCGTCTTTCCTCCCTTCCTACCCTTTTTTAAACAACCCCCCCCTTTTTTTGCTCCTAGAATCGCGGTAGCATTGTTCTTATCATCCTTCTGTCCATTCCAGCTATACCCGCCGAACCGGTCAACGTGCAAGACACAGCTGTACGACAAGACACACAACGCGAAGCTCCCTTCCCGCGAATCACCCGCGTCGTCGTCTCCGGATTACTCTTTATTCCCGGTTATTCGTCAACATTTTTTTTTTTTTAAAACTTGAATAATGGGTATCGGTATGAGCACTATCGCCCAGTGGGTGGCCATTGTTGCTGCTATCGGCGCTTGGTTTTTCTACACTAGACGTTCAGCGCCCGCTCCGGTGGCTCAGAAATCCATCGCAGCCAAAGGTGCCAACCTTTTGGACGAGCTATCTGGCAACGATAAGAAAAAGAAGGCATCAAAAAAGGATAAAAGGCAACAGAAGGCGGCTCCGCCGTCCAGAGATCTACAGATTCCAAAAGTAACATTATTGGAATCGGGGAGCAATGAGGAAATCACAGATTTTCATGATCTATCCGAAGATAAGGGCAGCCTCCAGCGCCTTGCCGGGTTCAAGGCTGTTCCGACAAAGTCCAACAAGCCAGAACCGAAACCCGAAAAGAAGAAGGCAGATAAGCAAGCCTCAAAAACTTCCTCTGCCCCATTGGCGCCTGAGGTTAAATTGACTGCGGTCCCAATTTCGCCATCCCTGGGAGGCATGTCCTCAACCTCATCGACTACCGGAGCTGATGGGGATATTGACAGCGTTGATGAAGGGAACATTGATGACATGTTAGAAAAGACATCGGGGCCCAGTGTCCTGCGCATAACCCCGTCTCAGGACGAGTTTACAACTGTCACCCGTAAAAAGGGTTCCCAACAATCGGACAAGAAGGAAGGACTCACCTCGCTTCAGAAGAAGAACCAGAAGAAAAACGAAATGAAGAAAGAATTAAAAAAACTAGAGAAGGAGGACCAGCTGAAGCGACTGGAGAGCCACAAGAGAGAGCAGAGGCTTGCTCGTGAAGCTGAGACAGCTAAAAACCCCAAGAAAAACCAAGCTGCCCCAGCTTCAAATGCTTGGTCCGGAAGTAACACACCCCTAGCAGGTAGCGCTAGTCAGGCTGCCGGCTTCTTGGACACTTTTGACAGCAGTAATTCTACCGACTCAAGATCTGTCATCACCCCGTCCTCCGATATTGAATCCGGCCTTCTCTCCGATATCCCCCAAGAGTTTCGTGCTGAACATATCGCTGCCCAGCGTGAACTCGAAATTCCCCTTGAAAACGAATGGGTTGAAGTCAAACATCGCCAGAAGAAGAAGAAGCAGGCTCCCACGGAATCTGAAACCGATAGTGACGGGAATCAGAATCCAAATGCCTCTGCCGCTTCATTGGCTGCACGAAAGGCCCCAGCCGCCGCGGCTCCATCAAGTGCTGCCCCACAACAGAAACCAAAGAAGCAGTTCACCGAGCAAGACTTACAGATTCCAGACATGCCTCGTAATGAGAGCTCAGAAGGATGGGATGCCCATGCTTGGTAAAAATAGGATACTATGCCTATGTTCCTCACAGTATCTTCCGTCGCAAAACACTACTCTGGACTGGCTCCGACCAAAAAAATAATCTGCCAGTTCTGAGAAATTGAGGTCTATGTGGATATTCCCAATTGCCCCCTTCCTACCCGTATCAGGTATCTTTTGGTTTTCGCTTTAGCGCAATCCCCTTTGAGATGATATATTTCTCTTCTCAATGTTAGAACTCTCGCTATCTGCGATTTTATCGATATGTATTTCCTTTTCCGCTTCTATTTGCTTGCTTCGATCTAAGAAAAAAAGTCTTTTCTGCAATTATCTGGGCGGTTTCCTTTACTCAAGTGTGATGCTCTTATTCCTGTGTCATGATCCGTTCGGAACCTTCACTCTGCTTTTATGCGTCTACCTCCTCTCAAATCTGAAACCAAGCTCCCACAAATTCTCATGAGGCCGAGCCTCGTACGCTGGCCCTCTTCAGGTGCATCTATCCTCACACAATCGCTAAATCATCTCGCCTTCTCTACGCTCTCCTGCTGAACGTACCTTGGACCACTTATTCTATCCATTGCCGCAATATTCTTCCATCCTCCTTCCAATAATGAAAAAAATGCCAATACCCTCCCCCATATTAAATAGCTGCCTTGTAAACACTGTTTCTTTGTATCATACTTTTTTCTTCTCATATTTTCTTCCTTTCATGTACCAATGTTTTTGGAGCCTTCACCCTCTAGGTTTACGTTACCATTAGGAAGAACCGCCTAAACACCATCAGATTCTTTACATATCTTTTATCTTTTATCTATTCTTCCACTTGCCGTTTGTTAGTGGGGAACCTTGATAGGTTGGGCGAACAAGTCTTGGTGGGAGGGACATTATCACCTTTTTTTTCATCATGGAAATAACAAGAGAATTAAACTGGGAATTTGTTTCCTTGCAATAGTGTGTTATCTGTTCAACTGTACAAATGTTTAATATATACAAGGTTAAAGAATAATACCAAGGACAGCAACGTTGATAATTCGCCATGTAACTTCTATATTGAACTCCGTTACTTCCGCGCCTTTAAACCATTAAGTGGAGCCTAGCACTATCGATATATCCTGTCAGAATACGGAGAAATGTATACTAGCTTAGCGAAATTAGACGAATAAATGCATGTCGTTGGTGACGTGGATCTACAATATGAAGTTTTTACGAATTCGCGAAGTAAGGTTCTAAGCTATTTCACGGTTAGAATTTACCACTCCAAAATTTCAGTTTGTCTACGTGTTTAAACTAAAGAGAGGTTTTCATCGATATCCTCGTATGGAGGAAGCCCGCATCGGAGAAAAGTATGTTTCTATTTCGATAACGAGTTTGAAACCGTGATTCTGATGTTAGTATATTGATATTAAGTTTCTCATTTTTGGTGGTTTCAAGACACTGTAAATTCAATGTTGTTTCGAACGGAAACCCAGGATATTATCGGACAATTCTCCATCTCAGGATTGTTTGAGGAAGCCCCTTTTGGATGTATTGCCTAAAAAGTTATGACTGAATGGGGGGTATGAGATAATAATTAATTGATGGTTCAGCATCCAGTTGCCTTCAGTCAGACCGTGTGTCGCCTTCGTAGCCAACCCATTGACATATCCATCACTTTACATTCATGTAGATTCTGTCTGGAATAACTAGTCAACTAGGCCTCGTTCTATATTTTTATTTTTTTACTTGCACTAATAACATCTCAGCCAGCCAGACATTTAGAAAACCTATATTCCTCTCTCGAACCCTAAGCCAAGCACCCCAGTTATAGCTCCACCACAACAATTCTCCATATAACTTCGCCTGTATTATAATAAACCATAAGCCCTGGCATCTCATTCTTTTTGGTAGGTCAGGCTGGGCTGTTTGACACAGTAAGCAGAAATGTCTTGTTGGTTGAATTGTCGAGAAAAGAAGTTTATGAATTCTTCATCGGAAGTCGAGAACGCGTACCCATGGACATGCCCTTCACACGCAAAGGCAAGATCCCTCAGTGCATCTAGGATACTTCCACTCCATTCTAAAAGTCCATTGACACAAAATCAGTCCAAAGTTCATCACGTATGATACGAGGATCTTCTCCTAATGCCGTTATATATATATCGGTCTCGCGTTTACTTTTTTTTTTTGCATATATATATTCAAGTTTCACCACTACGAGGAGAGAAAGTTGGCATTTATGATTCTGTGCACTCTCACGAGCGACTTCCCAACGTTTCGAGTTACGTGGAGTTGTGAATGATGCTCTGTGGCGCATCTGCAGGAGCTCTAAGGCAAGCATTGCACTTTCTATGCTCGCACAGGGGCCCGAGAGCACTTCAATGTTTCTATTTTCGATGTCTTGCACAGTCTTTTTTCCACGACATTTTCTCATGTATAGGCGTGCTGGTTAAATATTCAATGATGGACCATTGGCAAACTGCCGGTTCAGACTTCGAAATTACTGCTGTCAACCACTCAGCTAGGGGCTTTTTATCCAAAATCGGAGAAAGCACGCATGTATCTAGCAGAATCTTCCGAGGTTCCCGGTTTTTAGATTTTCGTTCGTTAGGGGCTTTCCTGTATACCCGGCAAGCGGGGTACGAGGGATCGCTTTGCACGAGCTGAGATCGATTTCGGCCCATGGCTGTGATCATGTGAGCGCTAGCAGTTTTGGAAAATGTCGTCGGTGGGTAGTGGGTAGTCTGTATCGATATACAGCCTGGTAAAAGGGGTAATAGAATAGTGTTAGTTATAGATAGTATGATGTGGTTCTTTCAGGATAGAAAGGGGTAGTAAAGGGTAGGAATAAGCTTTTATAACCTTTATTGTTGGATTTTAGTTGGGGACCATGATAATTTATTGATATTACCTTTTTTTGACGCATTATTAATAGTTATAGTTGTTAAGTTAATTAATTTATATGTTTTTTTGTTTCTTTATACTATTATATTACTTAATGATATTTTATTATTTTGTTTTAGGTATTTTTGTCTTTGTTTTTGATTTTGTAAGTTGTTGAATTTGTTGTAAATTGGTGATTATATGTTTTTTATAGTATAAAGTTGTGCTTCTACTCATGGAAACTATGTATTAGTCCATTCGATCTGAACCTACATGGGAACTACGTGCAGAACAAGTTATTCTACAATTCAAAAAAAAGATAAAGACGCACATGTGATAGCTATTGAAGATCGATCCAAGGGGAGGGATGTGTAGCGATATATCTTGATACACCGGGGGAGATGAAGCTGGTCTGGGGTACCTTACGCCTTAGATACCTTACGTCGTTTCATTATGAACATGATATGGTAAGAACCTCGTATTCAACCGTTACCACACTGAGTTATGATAATTATAATCATTTCTTTGCCAAAACATGTCTTTGAATTTGGTCTCCAAATGTTAATCCTCAAAAAGTCTCTAATGTTTTAGCCATTAAATACTTTAGCCACTAGACCATCATAGACTGTGATTGTCTATTCCTGCAACTTATAACTAACTATATAGATAAAAGAAAATATTGGAGATTCGATAACAGAAGTAATGTTAGACCGGTACCAGAGAACTTTAATGTGACTTGCGGTCGCATTGTTGTTTTTATGACCTCAAGTTTCAGTTTTCCTGCCTCTGGAAGCCTTTGTAATATACGCTGGGCCTCCCGGAACCCTGCAAAGCTAGAGCCAGAGCCAGAGTGGGGGTGGGGGTGGGGGTGGGGGGGTTAAATTTGGAACTACATTAGTATCTGCCGGTCGACCTGGGTTTTAGATGCAATTGTAGATGGTTATAATGGTGGTTTCTTTGTTCGACTAGTTACGGCGCGTTTTTTCCGCGCCGTAGTTTATATTCACTGTGCAGGGATGCCACTATCAACTAGCCTATTGCGGTTTAATGGACCCACTTTCCCAATCAGGGGTTCCGTTATTTACTAGCATAGCTGTAGAGCTGAAGTTCGAGCTGGAGCTGGAGTTGGAGGAGTTGGAGTTGGAGCCATAATCAAGATTGCTCGGACCTTCTTCTCAATGGCTTAGCCATCCAGTCCATTTAGTCTTTGAGAACTGAAGAAATGTATTACGTCTATCGGATTCTAAAAATGTGTCTTTCTAATAGAAGAAAGGCCTTTGTTGTTGCACCTTTCTATGCTGCCAATATCTATCATGAAATATTAATAAAACTTAGATACACATTACACACATAAAATATATAAAGGGTCAAGAAATCGTCGGGTACTTTCGTAGGAGTATATCAACCCAAGGTGAGATTGAGTATATATTATATTCTCTTAATATATCAATTTTATGACAACAATTGATGTTAGTGCAAGACATAGTCACATAGCAAATATGGCGACTCGGAACACTCAACTCAATTGATCAAGAAGTAAATGAGAAAAAAAAAAAAAAAAAAAGAAATTAGGATTCAGACAAGCGTGAAATTAGCTCGAATTCCTAGATCGGAAAAATGTGCATTGAAATGCTGTAGAGTCGCGCCTCTAGATTTTTATTAAAGAGAGATTTTTTTTCTATTTTTTTTTTAAATAATATTCGTTGAGGTTTGGTGACGAGGAATCAGCTCTTTTCGGCAGTCTTCGAGAAAAAGCCCAACGGACACAAGCTAAATATAGATCGGGGAATAGCGTGAGACGATGGAGCTAGAGAGAGCTAAGCGGAAAGTGCGATGGCGAGACATATTCGATAGGAAGGCGCAAGCGCATATCGATTCGAGGGGCCATTGGGAGAAAAGGGCAACTACCTAAAACGGTTTCATGCCAAAGTAGCCCTCCGTCAGGCGATGGCGACGTAGTGCTGAATATCATCTCATCTCACACCGGGAGCTGTTTTAGAAAGACAAGAATGGAGGAAAGTGACCACGTTGGAAACAATACAGAAAAAAAAAGGCCTTGAGGTGTTCCCCTGCGGTGCATGAAGCTCTCGCGCTTGAGAGCTTCGTTGGAGGACAAGATGACAAGAGTGGAGCTTCCCCAGGGATAAGCATGCGTGGCTATATAAGCAGCAGAGGTGGCCTGAATTCCAAGTCTGAAGCAAGATCGTTACTTAATTATTAGTTTTCCGAACATTATTTTGAAGTTTTGAAGTTTTCCCAGAAGTTCTCCCAGCGTTACCGTTTTGCACAATATACCATCACCATACGCACATAATATATATATCTGTACGGCCCGATAGAGAGAGATATATATATAATATATATACCTTAATATAGCTCACTCGGCCTTCTTTTTTCACGACTGAGCAGAGCGAAGATTAGTCTCCCGCCTGACATCGACGTTTGCAGGTATGTAACTTTGTTTTTGTTCCCGCCCCGGAGCTGTGGTTGTGGCTGGTGTCGGTTGCTGGTTGCTGTGCATGTTCTGGCGTATGTGTCAACATCTCGCCCTTCAACACCAAATTCTGAACTTCCTCTTCGAGTAGACCGGAAACCCAACTGGCAGCAAAAAAAAAACCTCTCTCCGGCTTCCTCTCGCATTTAATCCCGCCTCCATCTTCCGCCATACCAGCCATCACCTCTGCTCGACGGATTCAGCTCTGCCTTCATCGTAGCTACCGCCATTCTCTTCCCATCCCGGCCAATTCTTCATCCCCGCCGCTTCCCCCACCATCTTGACCCTCCGTCGACATCACCCATCGCTGTCTGACGCAACGTAGAAATCTCTCCAAAGACCCCGTCTCCACCGACTTACAGGAGCCACTTCTCGCAATGGCTCAGATCCGCGGTACAGCTGGCTACCATCTGGGCACCGCTCCAAGGTCATTCGGGGCACCGAATCCCCAAGCTACAAACGACCCCTCGCCTCTAGATGCTATCCGTGAGCAGACAAACAAGATCGAGGATTTGCTAGATACTGCTTTCGATCCCGTCAAACCGTATGTCTCCGCCCGTCTCTTCTCTATGCCATTCTATTTCAATTCGGATTGTCCCAGCCCGAGGTGCCTGCAGCCGGAGTTAAGCTGGAGATTGCTTAAGAGAGGCCAAAACAACTTCACTCTCGATTTAACAAGAAATCAGTGTTTAAATTGCTAATCATCATATTTTTGGCGCTTGCAGATATTTACCGGCAGTTGGTCGATTTTTGATTGTTGCAACCTTCTTGGAGGATGCAATTCGGATAATGACACAATGGAGCGAACAGTTGAAGTATCTGAGCGATTACCGACACAGTATGTCCATTCTCAACTCGGGGATCTGTCTCTCTACCTTTTTGGCGGGATGTACCCACTGACATTGCCAATTTTCACAGTTCCATGGGGTCTCACCCACTTGTTCCTTCTCGGAAACGTCATTACAATGATTACATGCTCCACATTGGTTATCGCTCGCAAGCACTCTGAATACGCTGTCGGTGGCCTTATCGGTGTTGTTGTCACTCAGGCTCTCGGATACGGTCTTATCTTTGATCTCAACTTCTTCCTCCGCAATTTGTCCGTGATGGGTGGCCTTCTTATGGTTGTTTCCGACAGCTGGGGCCGCAAGAGATTCGCCTTCGCCGGTATCCCACAGCTCGAGGAGAAGGACCGCAAGATGTATTTCCAACTCGCCGGCAGAGTGCTGCTCATTTTCTTGTTCATCGGCTTCGTTTTCAGTGGAGAGTGGAGCATGAGCAGGATCTTGGTCAGCATTTTGGGATTCATTGCCTGCATCATGGTTGTTGTCGGATTCAAGGCCAAGTGGAGTGCCATCATCTTGGTTGTTATCCTCAGTATCTTCAACGTTATTATCAATAACTTCTGGACTGTGAGTAGCTATCTTCTTTCTGGATATTTTCGGAAACAAGCAGAAAACGCTAATGCTTAGAATAGTTGCAACCCCACCACCCACACCGCGACTTCGCCAAATATGACTTCTTCCAGATCTTGTCCATTGTGTAAGCTTTCAATAATCCAATACTAAACATATAGAGTTTATATGCTAATAAGGAATACTTAGCGGCGGTCTTGTTCTTCTTGTCAACATGGGACCAGGACAGTTCAGCGTCGACGAGAAGAAGAAAGTCTATTAGACAAAATTCCCCTCTGCTCCACCTTTACATCCCGGTTGACTCCACCCTACCAAATGAGCTATAGAACGTTGTACGAAATGACTAAATGGAACTACTCGATAGCCAAGAGATATGATGATGAACTGCTCGGTGTATCGGATCTTTGAGATTATTGCGGGGAAGCTATATATCATAGGGGCACTCTGCGCCAACGCCATTTTTCAAAAGCAGAAGAAAAAGATGATGAAACGAATCCGAACCGATGCTGCCTTTTTTTTTTTTTTTCCACAATAGTATTATTACTTCTTTTACTTGCATATTTTTTTTTGTTCCCGTATACCTATTCAGCTGTGTATTTCCTACATGCCCATTTCGCTTTCCCTTGTCGTTCCAAAACTCCCCCAATTTTCACATTGTAAATACATGTTGGGAATGAGAATGAGATATTGGTATTCTGCCAAATGTCGCAAAGTAACCTTGGGAATTGGCCCTTCGAGGGTATCTTTAAACCGTCTGCAGAAATGATTTCGCGTAGAGCCGATAGGCCAATTAGAAAGGGCAGCTGGTGTTCCCTTTTTCACATGCGTCCTGCGGGTCAGCAGCGTGTTGCCTGCGGCCTTCTTCCTCCTCCCAACAAAGTTCCTTCCGAAATGACGACGCGCGAACTGGAATGAGCATCCCAACGTCACTCTTTTCCTTACAGTCGAAGCGGTCCTGTCCCCTCCTTGCAAACATACCATGCTTCTCTTAGATATAAAATAGCCACATACACCTTCTCCGTCATTGACCCCTCGGATCTGGACTCATCGGATTCGACAATAGACGAGAGCCCTTGACAATGAAGCGGAAATGACGTCGGTAAGGCTCGGAATAATTAGTAGTATTTCGCCAGACCGTGGTTTGCTAATGATATTGCTATGCAGTTTATATTGATAACTCTTATCGTCAACTTTTACCGTTTCATCCTTCGGTTCATCGTATCTATCTACACGGTACATCAATCCACCTCCCTACCCTTGGTTGCTAGGAATATTAACGCTGTAGTTAGAGAGTACGATCGTTCCGGTCCTATTCCACCCACCAAAAAACCATCAATGGACTCCACACGCTCTTATCCACCGCGAATACTTTTGATGAATGGCAAGAGGCTGCCGAGCGACTGGATGTGGCATTGGGGAAGGATACCTGGTACGCGACTAGCCCCTGGTTTCGAAATGAAAAAGACCGCTGGTGCTAACAAGGCAATATATCACGATAGGCGAAAGAATCCAGCGAGCAAGCGGTATGATTACCGTATGATTCAAGAGAGGCTCGAGGCTCTAGAAAAAACAAGGTCGGAGGGAGATGTCGCCGGGATGGTTAACCTTTTGAGATCTGGTATGGTTTAACCCAATGCCGCCGGGTCCACAATATCTTCAGCTGATAATTCGACGTAGGGATGCTTCGGAACCTTGGTAACATGTGCCATCGAAATCTTTACAGCCAATCATACGCTGGGTAAGCTTATAAAGTCCTCGTCAAACTTGCGTTACACACACGTCCTAAACATCGACCTGTAGAACGAAACTGCTCATCGAGGAATACATTCGTACCGTCACAGCTTCTCTCTACTATATAGCAGAATTGCCTCCATCTCCGATGCTCCCACCCCAGACTAAACTTGATATTCTACACGACACACGCTCCTCTTTCGGTAGAACATCCCTGATCTTACAAGGTGGCGCTATTTTTGGACTGTACCATATCGGTGTTGTGAAGGCTCTCCTGCTCCGTAACCTTCTGCCCAGGATTATCACTGGGACAGGTGTCGGTGCTCTGATAGCTGCCTTGGTATGCATTCATACTGATGCCGAACTTCCCGGTTTTCTCTGTGGCGAGGGTATCGACCTATCTGCTTTCGCGGGTAAGGAAAAGGGAGGTGTAAAGCGTAAGCTTCTGCGTATATTACGAACAGGCTATCTACTGGATATCGGGGTCATCGAACGCTGTGTGAGAGCCAATGTTGGGGATCTTACTTTTGAAGAAGCGTACCAGCGCACGAAAAGAGTGCTGAACATCACATTGGTAGAGCAAAAGGGTGCAGGAGGCGCAGATGTTCCGGGACTGTTAAACCATATCACCACGCCAAATGTGCTTATATATACCGCCGCTTGCGCTTCTAATGCTACCGGTGGTCTCTATAAGGCTGTTGAGCTACTGTGCAAAGACCACAATGGTGTGGTGGTACCTTACACCAGCACATTGCCACAACTGCAAACGGGATCAACGTCTACTGCTTATCCTCATACGAAAGCAAAACTATCCAGTCGCAAACATGGCGATCTGCGCAACTCGCCGCATGCTAGGGTAGCGGAGCTGTTCAATGTGAACCACTTTATTATCAGTCAGGCGAGACCGTATATTGCCCCGTTCATATCACCATCCCATACACACTCGACGAGTTCTTCGTTTTATAAACTTTTGGGCCTAGAAGTTAGACATAGGCTACAGCAGATAGACGCTTTAGGACTCTTGCCCGCAGGTATTCGAAAGTTTTTGATAGATGAAGTGGTACCAGGAAGCACGATTACTGTGGTGCCGGATTTGAACTGGAGTGACTTTGAGATGCTAGTAGAGAACCCAAATAGAGAAAGAGTTGGATACTGGCTAATGAAGGGAGAAAAGAGCGTGTGGCCAGTTGTCGCAGAAGTGGAGGTTCGATGTGGAGTGGAGTTTTGCTTGGAGAGGCTCTGGGAGGAAGTAAGAAGCCGGCAACCTGGTGGAATCAGCCCCGAAGAAAGGAGGAGACGCAAGGAGAGAGAGGCTATCTGATATCCCCACGTCCTCTGCATGTACGCAGCAATCGATACTGCAAACTACAACAACCCAATTTGTGCACATCATATCTCACGATCGACCACAGATCATCAGTGACAACGCCCTCAACATCGATGCGACGAGAATAGAGCAATGTAGGCTTCTGGGGCGACCCTTTCATGGCCTGTTCTTGGGCGATGCCCGTTTCGTGGGTTTGATCAAAACATCCATCGCCATCACACCGCCGAAGCTTTCGATGTTTAGTTATCACCAGCTATTATGCAACCCGAAACTGTTAATACTGTAGCCACTTGGAGTGAAGAACACCTGCTTCCTCCTCTTTATAGTCACCATCATTACCAAAAATCTCAAAATTCGTTCTCATATGATGATGATGATGATGATGACGGTCCGCAAGTCTACTATTATGGCGGATATCAACATGAAGGAACCATCAGACTGGAAACCAAGTCGCCGAGAAACCCGCCAGTAAACAACCACCTCAAATCCTATCTCCTACCGATGATGTATATCGTCACAGCCGTCGCCATTCCGATTCTTCATAAACAGACCATGAGCGCCACCAACATGCCTTACTTTCTCGCAGCGGTCTATAACAGTATAACTACAATTATCACCATGGGATTTATTACTTTTGGAACCGCCAGGCGCCCATCTAGCGATTTGGAAGCATCCTGGCAACAAGGCCGTTCTTCTCGACGTTGGATACCCTTTGCCTTTATCCTTCTTTATCTTCTTTCCGAGGAAGGGTACTGGCTCTCTGTCAAATCGTTGCCAATAAACCAAGTCTATATCACCTACCTTAATCACTCACTGTTCTTGGCCTTCTTTACTTGGCAATGGGTCTTTAGTGGACGGGTAGAGGGGTTGGCATGTATCAAAATGGAGGACGGGGGGAAGCTAAAAACTTTTGGATTGGCTGGGCTGTTGGTGCTTTGTCGGACATACGAAACTTCATTTGAGTGGTGGAGTTGTGTGGTTGCAGTGGCGATGAAGGGATTCAAGGTAAATAGTATTGCTTTACAATTGAGTCCGAGGGAGAAAATTTTGGTGCTAATTATCATATAGGACGTGATTGCTCGTGATATCATGACATCGAGTAATCATGTGGCCTCTGAGATGCTCATGCTGGCATCAAGCGCTTTTGCGTTCAGATCGCTTGCATTGTGTTTCAATTCGATGGAGTATGGGGATGTCGCGACGCATTTGAGATTCATGTCATGGGGAGGGGTTGGAAGGATTGTGCTTACGGGTGTCTGTAATGGAATTGTACAACTAGCAGGACTGGAGATGTTGAGGATGTGGGAACCGATAAGTAAATGCTGGATTACGGTTGCTCCTGCTGTTGTTGGGGCTGTATGGTGTCTGTTCTCAAAGGCTTGAGGCGTGTATTTGTTGGTTTTGTCATATTACATAAACTATACCGACGCGATGTTGAAGTAGGCATAGAAAGTACTCTCGGAGACTCTATATAACAGAACTTTTCTCTAGATACTCTTGAGTTAAACTTTTGGATTCAAAGAACCATTTTATTTTCGATAAAACCAAATGTGGGGTTATTTAAACACCATAACGCCAATCCAATGCTAAGTTACAGTCCAGGACCGAATACGAAAAAAATGTGAAAAAATATTAAAAAAATGCATGCAAAAAGTATCAACTTGGCCGGGCCAAATGTAATGAAAACCGCGTGAGAGAATCATAGCTTGGCTTGTAGTTTGCTGAAACCCCCCATGCCCCTTCCATTTCTGAAGTATCCTAACATCTCATCTCCTAGCCAGTTTGTCCGGCTTGTGGCCAAACCTTCCTCAATATCAATCAATTTATCCGCTTGGCATAGAATGCCCTTCCCGTTGCCCTTCTGCCCCAGAGACAGCAGCCAGGCGGTAACGGTGGAGATAGTCTCAACTTTGTTCAACGGAACACCAAAGTTTGTCATCTTGTCAACCTCGGAGTTCAAGCTGCGGGTGCCGTCCTTGGTGAGCAACGGGGTGACAGTGATGGCTGGTGCGACGACCGAGATGGCGATGTTAAGTTTAGAAACATCATTTTTCAGCGATCTCATAAGACCAACGACGCCTGGAAGCGGAATTTGTTAGCAATGTTTGTCTTGGCATATGTCAGAGGTCGAGTAAAATTGGCATACCAAATTTAGCAGCACTGTATAATGGAAGGCCCTTTGATGCGAGATATCCTGCCAAGCTAGCTGTGCAAACAATAGAGCCGCTTCCTTTGCCACCATTGTTCTTTCTCATGTGGTGGATTGCCAGCTTGATGGTGTCAGCAGTGGCTCGGATATCAATATCCAGAACTTTATGGTCGATTTCTTTCAGCTGGCCATCCTTGTCCAAGTCGTCGGTGAAAAATACATCCGTGTTTTCGCTGATACCTGCGTTGACGAATACACCTTGGAGTTCGCCGTGCTGCTTGACGGCGGAAGCAAAAGCTGCACGTTGGTACTTCCAGTCTCGGATATCTCCTGAGATCACGAGGACGGATTTATGGTTATGCAATGGCGATGTCTTGGGCGGTGCATTGATGTCGAGAATGGTAAGCTTTGCGCCAAAAGAGAGAAGAAGCTCAGCGGTTGAAAGTCCGATTCCCGACGAGCCACCGGTGATGAGGACATGTTTGTTGGCGAAGGCCGTCCGGGAGATATTGGCTGGTGTGAGGGTGAATGTTTGCGGCATATTGAAGAGCAGGTATGAAATGTAAACGATGGTGTAAACGAGAGAGGTTGTCCGCAGCACAACTGAACTAAGCCACGCCGGTGCCGAGGTTCTGAATGTCGCAAGGCGGAGAGGGAAAAGAAATAGACCTGTAAAGAATAGAGGCGAACGAAGTCTCAAGGAGGGCGGTCTGGGAAATATATCCAGCCCACGGGTACAGCGGTGAAGAGCAGGATAACCGGCATGTTTAAACTCGGCTACAGGACTGATACGACGCCGAGTGCGCAGGCTCTGGAAATTACCGCGGTTAGAGAGTTAAGAACAAGAACAGGGAGGCTAGAACCAGCACTCGAAGTCTGCTCCAGGTCAGGAAAGAGCTGCTAAGACGCAAAGGGGAGGGAGCACATTCCAACGTATCCCGCTTCTTCGTTCTTCGGCGTCGCCGATGGGATTAGAAGACGTATTTATGTTGGTTAGCGCTGCGGGGAAAGGGCCTGGGAGGTGAAGGAGAAAAAGTGGACCTCAAATGTTAAATGTCGGTTAGCTATTTTCAACCGAAGCCCACAGGAATACTTCATCACCCTGCCGTTCCCATATAAATACCCGGGGAGACAGCCCAGTTGGCTCTATCGCGCTGTCGGGACTGCCGAAACATAGAAACATATGAAATCTCTCATCTGCTAGCCATCTGCCGGTTTCGAGCCCTTTTCTTCCGCGGAGCCGCAAGTTAACAGCTGTTGACAGGAGAGTTCAGCTTTGCCATCTGGAGGAATGTGAAACGTCTTGTATCTTCGCCAGTGGCAAGATCCTTCCGCCTGTCTTTATTGGACAATCGTAATCAGACTTGGTAGAGTGGGAAAAAAACAGCATGCGACACATGCTGACCCCGTGGATATCAAAACATCGCTAACTCCGAAAAACAGCTTTTCTTTTGTATGTACACTAGCTATTATAATAATCTAATTTCGTATTGCATGATAGCATAAGAATCGAACTGATCCAGCCAAAACCATCATCCTTCCCAGACAAACTAAAACCTATATATGTCTGATGATTGCGCACGCAGAACAAAAACGCAACAATAATACTAAATAAAGAAAATACCATTGGATAATATGGCAGTCTAGGGTGATTGAGGATAGTAATGGCAAGCCTGTCCATTCCTCACTTCTCTAATGCGCGCCGATATACCCAGGCGGCTTCACCGTTTGTCCCGATAGCTCCATGACATTCGCCGCCTCCACTTCATGAACCCCATACCCGCCACTGAGCTCACTGCTAAAAGACCGGCTCTGAAGTGGTACTGGTGGCTGCAATCGGCCATCGCTGAACGATCTTGACTGATGATGTGCTCCGTGGCCTTGGCTGTATGGCGCTGGTGGTAATATCGGTTCTTCCATGTGGATACCGCCACCCTGGTAGCGTTTCCTCCTGGCTCTCTCGATCAACCACAGCGAAGCAAACACGATTGCAAGTATGGTGGGAATGCCGATGCCTATCCCCATGCCAACAGCAGCACCAACTGATAAGGAAGTCGATGAAGCTTGCGGCTCAGCAGTGGCGGAAGGAGGCGAGGTAGTCGTCGTCACCGCCTGTGACGTTGTTTCGGCAGAAGTGGTAGACGCTATAGATGCCGACGTCGAAGTGGGCAGATCCACCGTCGATAATCCCTTCGCGACAAAGGTAAGGGTTCCGGGATTCAGATAGAACTGCGTCTTATTGTCGTTCTGGCAACAAGGCACGTCTCCACCCTCAGCGCAGCACCAGAATCCTGTGGCATCATTGCAAGGAAGGATGTTCATGCCAGAGTTTTCGAATTCTGTGGAGTTGGATACAATCAACGTCAATAATCGGAAAGCTTTGACGAACGCATCATACGCGACGTGCGGACCCACCTGTGCAATGTTCACTCGGACAGGCCGAGTCCTCCCATGTCGGATCTGTGCAACCTCCTCTGTAGATATAACCAAATTCGTTGTAGCAGAGATTGCTGCTCAGGCAGGCGACATTGTCCGAGTTCGCGCAGCAGGCGCTGTGTTCGGCCTCCGTATCGCAGGCTGTATAGGCCAGTGCCGTCGAACCATCTACAGGACAGCAAACATACCATATTAGCATCAATTTCCCCAATAGTAGATAATAAAGTAAATAATTAATAGCTGTAGCGAGTCGTATAGCTGTTGAGATGACGTACCTGGGAAATAGCAGGTCTTTTTTTGTGCGCCTGCGAAAGGTGTTAGGGCGAGGCCGACGACAACGACGGCCAGCGACCAGGCTCCGCGTTGTGATGGCTGCATTGTTGCTGCCGCTGCTGTTTATTCTGCCTGCGCTGCGAAATTGTCAAATCCAAGATACACAGCCGGACAAAATAGTATAATACGAGATCTCAAAAGATAATGATAACGAACGAATCGAGTAGGTGCAAGCCAGAAAAGAAAAGGGGAGAAACCTCCGCGCCCGGAGCAGGCATCTAGCTTTATCAAATCCATCAAGGAAACCAATAAATAATGAAAGGCCGGCTTCACACTATCGACAGGGGCCTTCTCCACTCGGCGAAGCGAAGTTCATCATGTCTGGACAAGCGTGGAACTCGAAACTGGTCAGCACTATCTGCCGTTCCGGTTCGTTCGCTCTCTTCCCTGTTGGAACGCGCACCCACCTCGTCGGATCTTGCTTCCTTGGCACACATTATCTTTTGTTATTGATTTAGGGGATTAATTACTAAAGCCTAGTTGCCTCATCTCGAGCGCCCCTTCCGTCAGCCTAATACCTAAGAAGCTAAAAATGAAAAGGGCGGAAAGTTCCATCGCAAGTGATTATCGCATCTCCCTCCAATAGTGACATCTTGGAACACAAGTTTCACCATGTGTCCAGTATGCGAGTGGACGATGCAATCAATGCACCGGTTTGATTAGTTTGGGCGCTGTCATCTGCATTTTATGTGAGATCATCCCGCTAGCGTCTAATTAGCAGCCTGGTTAGCAATAAATTGCGAATAAAAAGCCCCTCTTAAGGTCCATATTTTGAGCGCGACTCGCGTTCTGAGAATAGTTACTCAGCTCAGATATTGCAAATACGAGGATCACGAACTCCAAATGTTTGGAGATTTTTAGCCTGTAGACGGGCTAAGAAGGGTGCTAGTTTTCGAGTCTTACCTAAATTTTGGCTGTAATAGGCTACAACAGGGGGTATCATGGTTTTCATTGGCTCGCCCAGAAACCGATCTCGTTATTATCAGCCTCAGCGCGCGCAGGAACCTCCCTCCTTAAGTCTTTGCATAACGGTTTGTGTCGTCTTTCAGATTCTCGGCTCAGCCTTGTAAGTCAATACTTATAATTATCCATCACTTCTTAAAGTCCGATAATACATAATATACAGATAGATCATTTTCGAGTCATGCTTGTGGTTTTGTCCTAGATAAGTGCCCGAGCCTCCTCAGTCCAGGAAAGTTTCAAATCAGTTTGCCATAAGGGCAAGATAGACCTTGCTGCTATATATTTCTGCGCATCAAGCTGCATAGAAAATATCTGTATTCCTTATATTTTGAAACTAGAGTTGTTGATACTATTGAAATAATTAAAGAACCACTATCTTAAAGATGCACTTTGTACATTACTAGGGTTTAATATTCTTATCCAGCCAGGGACTCTATCTAGATATATGGCACTGGTACGAGCCTTGTGTCGATATATTAAACCTAGAAATGCAAGATAATGTGAACCAAGTGTTGATTAATCTAATATACAGGAGTATACGAGGAAACAAAAACTTACAGAATATTTCTATAAATATATTGCCGAGACGGAAGAATCCAACTCATAATATTCATTTAGACAATCCGTGGAACGATACATTAAGGTATTGTGCTAATATGGACAGGTTTTGAGCTTACTAGAATGATTAAAACCGAAGGCTATCCCTCCAGTCTTGACTATGAACCATCCTCAGCCTCTAGGCGGTATCAACTAGCCCCCACTTGTAATCCATATGCTCTGGATAATATAAAGGACACTGCCTTCAAAGTCTGGACCTGCTTTAAAGGATTCTCGGAGCCACGTGGGTAATGAAGCAATAAAACGCCATGGGCAAAACCGCGGCCTAATACATCAGTCATTCGAAACTTCTCAGGCTCGTAGTTGATAGCCACCAAGGGTATTGGACTCCGCCACAGATAGCCGGATACACATAATCCCCAAAACGAAACCAAACGACCTGGCCATGGCGAAAAGTCGAAAAAGAAGGAGTGATGCATTTCCTATTGGATATTTAAGCCACAGTTATAATTCGGATGGCGGATGAGTGCGTGGCTGTGGTGGCCAATTTGCCACTCGTCGGCCGGCTTGCCACCATGAAGCTGTTGAGGTTCTCCACTGATAGACAGTGCCACGACTTGTAGCCCAACAGCGGGAAACATTAACCGGCCCCTTCGCAGCGGGGTAGATTGTACAGCTGTTGGTAAATACTAAATATGGTCCCCGTCGCGCATTTTTGTTGGCTGATTGTTTCGATGTCAGTGTCCTTCTGTGTCTGAAAATCTCGGAATGGTGGGTGCTGCTATCTTTGATATACAACAACAACAACATCAACGTTACGAACGGAGGCGTAGTTGTATGGGTGTATCATTGTACCGGACCAAAGCCTACTAATTGACAGATGTTCTCAACCTACTAATTAAAGTCACATTCAGGAGTCGCTTCGAGGCG
The DNA here is from genome assembly GCA_036971435.1 of Dactylellina sp. 'tibetensis'. Lineage (NCBI taxonomy): Eukaryota > Fungi > Ascomycota > Orbiliomycetes > Orbiliales > Orbiliaceae > Dactylellina > Dactylellina sp. 'tibetensis'. Next base: position 47,417 of record JAKDFA010000021.1, on the reverse strand, counting down.
AACCATCTCCTCTTTCTTAGACCAGGACAGAGATTCTACAAATTTCCTTGCAATCAAGTATGTCGAGGCGTCTCTCCACGGCCGTTGTGGCGACAGTACTCTACTCTGCAATGCGTGGCGCTTTTGCGTTGACTGCATCAAACTATCAACCGAGCAATATCAACCTTCAGAATTCACAATTACCTCTCGCCGGTCTGAGCGAGTGTTCGAATACTACCCATCGCTGGAATTCCTTGAACGATAGCTGTTTCGACGAGATCAGTGGAGAAATACCATTTACCCGCTCAAAACCCAGCACTTTCGCACACCTCGTCACAAGCTTCGTCGGTCTTCACCCTCGCGATGGCCTCTGCGGGCCCGAAGAAACGACATGTTGGATAGTGAATTGCTGCCAGCCCGGCGAGACTTGCGGTGCCATCAATGTCGGCTGTGAAGTCTCTTGGAGCACGATATATTCTACTACGATTACAACATTGTGGTCGACGGTAACGGCATGGGTGGTCCCTCGCACCAACACTTTCGATTATTCCACCGTCACCGTGAATACTACAGTTTATACCACGACGTTTTCGCAAGTAACCTTACCAGGAGAAGGTTCTGATGATGTGCTCGAAACCAGTGTGCTTGTAAAGTCCACGCTTGTATTGTCGGCGTATACGCCGCCCCCAGTTACGGCAACCCGGACTGTCACGGCATATGATATGCAGCCGCAGGTGACCCCTGATCCGCGATTGAAGATCAGAGAGATCGGTCGGCCTTTACCACGGGCAGAGATACCCAGACGCTCTGCAGGAACCAGCTATACAACATTGACGGTATTCGTTACTACATTTTTCACAACTAGCGCAACTGCCACCATCTCGAACTCTGTCATTGAGGTCACAGAGACATTGACAATCTCCTCCACTGCTACAAGGAACCAGACACACTATGAAACGCCCACTGGTTTCAATACGACCACGGTCACAGTGACCTCGACGTCAACTTCATATGCGTACGGAACCGTCGACACGCCAACTCAATTGTATTACATCACTAATAGACCATCGCCTGTCATAGCTGGAGTCACGCCATCTACAGAAGGCTCCAGCACAGAACCATCGTCAGACCTAACATCTACAGCAGCTTCGAGATCACGAAAGCTCTCCCCAGGCGCTATCGCAGGGATCGTGATAGGTTTACTTCTGGCCCTGGTCCTAATTGGACTTGCGATCGGTATAATTTTTTTCCGCCGGCGGCAAAGACGCAAAGCCGATGCCGCTGCCATCGAACGAGATGAATTTGATGATACCCCATCGCCACCGGCCGCTCCATCTCCCAAACCGGCCATGACATCTATATCCCAGTCTGAGATTCTCATTCCAGAAGGCTCCGGTGGCGCTGGTTCGCCTGTGTCACCAATGTCAGAACTATTCTTCTCAGGGCTAAACATGAATGATGATAAGTACAGTCAAGCTGCAGGTGGCTCTCGACATTCCAGAAGAGGCAGCAGGGGCTCCATTATCTCTACAATTCTTCCGGTGCCAGAGGAAGAAGACGAGGACGAAATTAGACCAGTGAATGCTGCAGGCAGCTCAATCCGTCGATCGAGCATCGATAGGAATTGGGGCAGGGGATTCGGTGGTCGTGGAGGTTATAACCATATCGCAAACGGGAAGAGTAGAGCGAATAGCAACCGAGAGGAAACGGAACTTCCCTCCAACCCGGCATTCAGAGGTGTTATCACTTCGGCGTATAATGAAGGCGGCCTGGTGCCTCCGCATGCGAGGGATCATGGGTTTAAATTTTAGTTTGAGCTACTAATGTTAATGGTTGTTGTATTTAGTCGTAATCGTTCTAATAACGGGATAGTTTATCTCTAATGAGCTCTCTAATGCCAGCACTAAGTCTATTACTATCCTTAATCATTAGCAAAAATTTTTCTCATTTTCAAGCTATTAGTCCAAATAGAGATGCATTAGTGTAGGTACGCGGAATCATTTGCCAAAAATGCAGCCTTGAATGTGATCATGGTAGACGACCCCACTTTCGTTTCGGTCCTTGGGACCGATAGCGAAAGGATTATTTTCCGTTCTAGAAGTGAAAGATTACACGTGGCAGAGACGAGAGAATGAGAAAGAGAAAATTAAAATAAAGAATAAGATGCAAAAACACAAAAGCAGTAACGATGCAAGTTCCCTTATCGATAAAATAAAGGGCTGAAAGTATTCGACGGATTCAGCCCCTCCTCGCAGCAACTATGCCTACATTTTCTACTCCTGCATATTTGCGTCTTTGGATTTAGCGCTGGGTCAAAACAGCTAGATAGCAAAAGATTTCATGTGGTGAAATGAAAAAAAACGGTGAGAGGCTACCTGCGGGCAACCGCTTGTGCTAAACAACAGCCCAAAACTCGAAGCCTCGAAGCTTCAAAAGCCTTGAAGCCTTGTTGCAGAAACCCCCGCCCGTTTTGACGTGTAGTTTCGTGTAATCAAGTGTGCCGATGACGGACGGCTATATACCCATGATGAATATATTCGATAGCAACTATCGATAAGAATGTAACGGCACGATGCTCAAAGCATGACTTGCTTAGCGCAATATGCAATGCACGGTCCCAGACCGGGAATGGATGGTAGGGAAACAAAGAAAGAAAGAAAAAAACACATGGACGGTGAGAAGAAAAAGCTAGTAACGTTACTAAGATGGAGTATTTTCATGAGCATCCAATTCCGGCTGCTGGTTTGTTGGCATGATGTAACCGAAACAGCACCCGGACGTGGGGTCAGAATCATGATATCACTTCACGAAACAGCGCATTAATGCGTCCACACAGTATCGCATCAGATCATTGCCATCTGCTACAGGTGTTTGGCGATGTTGGATTGGTTTCCCATTTCGAAATTATCTCATAGAGAAAAAATTTCAAAAATTTTCACAAAAACTATAGAATGAAGTTCACGACAGGGTAGCTCGAAGTGGGACCCGGCACCCGTCCCCAAAGAAACTAGCTGCAGCCGGCAGATGCATGTGCTTCCCGCTTGAGCATGTCATCTGGTCCGCGGCCAACGTAGGCGAAAGAACGAAAGAGAGGCAAAATGAAGAAAAAGAAAGGGAGAAAGGTGAACATGAATTATCAGAACACCCAAGAGGAATGCCGGTTCGATGGTCGAAATGGACATCGTGACTGGTGGTCAAGCGGGAACCATTAGGGAATACTAGCCACTAAGCGGGCGACACACATCTTGGAACTGCCTAGCTAAAATCCGTCGGGATGAGAAAAGGGTCTGCTACGAAAACAAAATAGAAAAATTCTCAATCGCTCGATCCGACGGCTATGCCTTGTGAGAGTGAATATTTGCAATCACGGGATGGCGGAGTCGAAGAAATCAATTTCCGTTGGGTGAAGCAGCAGACGATTCGCTACGACTGGATTATTCGTCAACATCTGAGTAAGCCTCTGTCGTGTTCCACGGAAATTGTGGGAGCTAAAGGCTTATTTAATGTATTTGAAATGATTCACTTCTCCTCACTTTTTGCTGCAGCAGGGTAGAAAAGAACGAATGCCATTGCCATCATGCTGCATGGACCTGCAGAGAACGAGTGGGAAGACTGCGGTTCTCAGGGCTATGTTCGTTCAAGGTAGCGAGTCTCTGCCACTCCTGCCGACCATTTGGCCAACTTCGGGAATAGCTAACCCCGTCGGTCGCTGTTGCAAAATAGTTCGCCGACAAGAGGTGGACAGCAGCGAGGGTAGAGGGAGGGATGGCTGGGGGCCCCGTCCGTTGGTCGGAAATTCCTGATTCCTTTCGCTTGCGGGCTACAGGCTTGGTACCTTGTTTTGGGCGACCGAGCAGGTGGCAAGAGAGGTCACGAAGGTGTACTGGAATGTACGTCGTCGTACGATTCGCAAAGTTAGTAAGCCGGGCGACTGGGAAGCAGCTGGCAAGTTCGAGGTCAACCAGCGAATCAGCACTCCGCCTCACGTGCGGGAGATCAGACTGGAGCCTTGGCCGGCTGCGGTGATTGGACGGCGGAGAGAAAGTTGCCCTTTTGACTCAGCGACAAAGAAAGTTTAGTTAGCAGGCTAGCTAGCTCCCTCAGCCTGACGGAGAAAGGTGGGAAGGTGTGTAAGGTGTGAAAGGTGTGAGGGAGGTGTGTGGGTGCCAGGAAGGGCTGGAACTGGGTTAAAACCGCCCTCTGTCCCTCTCCGTCATGATAAATGATCCTTCGAAGGTTCCGTATATATAATTGTTCCTTTCGCTGAGGATAGCGACCAAGCTAGCCCGTCTCTGAACGGCATTACGAAAACAAAGACACCGTCCTGGTTTGCATTTTGAAAGTTAAAGAGGAGGTTGAAGTTGAAGTTGAAAGACAACAAAGAAGAAGAAGAAGAAGACGAAGAAGAAGAAGACGAAGTAGCGATTAGCATACGACGACGGCGACAACACCAAGAACCACAACACAAAATGTCGTCCCCCCGATCGGCTTTGGCCCCTCACCACGCGGCCATCAAAGCCCAGATCCTTCGACTCCTCAGTCACTCGTCTCCTGACGACCTCCGCCGCTTGCTCGAGGAAATCTCTGTCCAGCAGGACGTTCTTGAGAATATCTATGATCTCTGGCCCGACCTGCCTCACGCCTATGATGCCGAACGAGAAGAACTCGCCGACGAGCGTAAGGAGGTCTACATTCTCTACGATGCCGCTTTGGACGACCGGGAACGAATCCGACGGAGGTGGGAAAGGCTTCTGAGCAAGCACCGCTGGGGCCGACATGAAATCGAGGAACTCAAGAAGTGCAGAGATTACATGGCCAAAAATGCGGTCAAGATGGTCGGCTTGTGCGTCGAGTACGCCGAATTCTCCAGGTGAGTAATACAAATGATCCATTCTTCCAATCCACCGAGGATCCGTATCCATTCTAACGGGATCCTCTCTTAGTCAAATCCAAGGCCTCGTACCCTTCGAGGACGACATGCGCGTCAAGCTCGAGAAAATCTACGTAGATGAGCACCTCTCCACCGCTTCAAAGTTACGCAGGATGCGAAACATCCTCGCCTTGTACTCTGAATCCCGTCCGCGCGCCGAACGTTATTCCTATCGAAGACGTTCGTTATCGCCTGACGAAGAGGAGGAATATTGGACATCACCAAAGCCCGAAATCGTTGAGCCTTCTCGGGATGGCAGCACATACGTTTCCGTCTCGTACCAGAAGAACCGATCGCGTTCCGACCGCCACGAACACAAGCGACACCGCCGCGACAGGGAGAGAGAAGAGCGTGAGCTCTACACCCCCGACTTTAACTATGAAGTAGAAGACACAGATGAGACACCTACCCACCGAGTTTATCTTGCCGACTCGTCTCGTCATGCCTTCCGTAGTTCTAGCCACGATCAATCATTCCTTTGGCGTTCGACCAGAGCTTCGAAGGAAGAGGAATACCATCAACGTCCTCACTCCGGCCGTCGGTTTTCTCTTTCCTACACCCATCTTCCACCGGCGGAAGAGAAGCGACGGACCAGTTCCGGCTCTAAACCTTACCGCTCTTCTAGATACGACGAGGAAGAACCTCGTCATCAGAAGAGCGGCAGCCGATTCTTGGAGGTTCCCCAACAAAAGCCAGCGAAGCAGTATACTAGCTGGGAAGTCTATGAAATCGTGTAGATTCCCCAAGCAGATTTAGTTTCCGCCCTAGCTGGCCTAGCCTTGTTATTATTATTGATTATTCTTTTATTTTATTCCCCATTCCCGTTTGCTTTTAGGGTTTCAGTTTTTACTATTGTTATTGGATAAACGGTTTAAAGGGTACTTTTTTTCCGGCATTTACAGATGGGTTCGTCTTTCTGTTTTCTTTTTATCATCGTCATCTTGTTTTGGCTGCGTCTTTCGATTCACTTGGGACCATTTCCCCTGTACATTGCAACTGGCGCCTTTGTTTTTCTCCATCACTGGTTTTTATTGGCTTTCCGTTCTTGAGAACTGGTTATTTTGCATGCTTTCTTTCACCAGCGGGAACTACTAAACTTGTATTTCTCTTTTTTGTTTTCTATTTAAATTTGGGGCAAAAACAAAAATTGCACACATTCTCTCTTCGTCTGGATCATCAGGTTTCATTTTGTCAATTGCATCTATCTCTCGCAGCCCCTCAAATGTTGAATACTGCTCCTCTTTGCATGCACTCTTGTCTTTATTGGGAACTGGTTCTGGGTTTTCTTTCCTTTAGGGTGGGGGCTACAGTTCTACAATACAACTTTGAATTTCTTTTCATCACGGGTTCTTTTCATATGAAATTTTCTTCCTGTCGGCCTGTAAACTTATACGCTTAATATAATGCTAGTACCATAGACAACCCCTTAAAAAATTCCGAAATATTAAATACTTGAGCCAGTGCTTGGATAGAAGCTGCCTAAGGTAAGCTGATGTTCGAGACTGGGGGCACATCTGGTCTTACACCTGCCTGGTTTGCCAGTCATGGGCGTTAGACATCATTGGACATGTCCGGTATGTATCTGCAAGGTCTGTTTTTCGTAAGATCAACTGGCTCGAAAGCTAGCGATCCAATCTAGCTCGCTCACTCGCTCGTGCGAGCCATGTATCTGTCCCGAAGTCGGAAGCATGAGAGGGCATCTTACCTCCGCTGGGCTGCAGCCGTCGAGACCAAGCCAGTTAAGGTTGGTTACCATAAAAGTAGTTGGCGAACGTCCGTCCCGAACGACAACGCGGACCCTCCAAAAATACAACGTGGGAGGATGTGCTGTTGCGTTGAGGAGCATATCGCCCTCATCTGCGTAAGATGCTACCATATCCCCTTTCTTGCTTATCACGACCGGCAGCATCTGCAGTGCAAAGTATCTATGGTACTGTAGAATCGACTATCAATGCCTCCCTCAGCCAGGTTGCAGCCCTGGCATGTGACGAGATGGACAATCTGCAGCCTCATATCGCATCAATCTCCATACGATCGCCTTTAGTTCCACCTTCGATGGCCTCGGTCTAAGTCTTATAAGAATCCTGACCTGTAGAGTCCTTCAAGATGATTCTTCTTACCTTCTAACCTCTTCCCCACGTCTAACAAGCAATCACCAAGCAAATCTTTCAGCCGCTTTAATATTTTCCAACAAAGCTAAGAAACTTGATTGTAGCGATATACATACACTTGTCGCATATATTCTTCACATACGATGGCTCGCACTATTGGATACACTAAAGCGGCATCTTTGATGCTGGCCGTTACAGCTTTTTTGGCTTATGTCACAAGTTCGGAAGCACAGCTCGAAGAAGCTAGGATTACGAGAGGTGTCAGGAGAGGAATATACCCCCAAGAGCTTGAGAGAGGTATTGTCGACATTTATCAGCGACAAAACGATAGTAGCATAATAACCTCCTCTTCAACCAGCGTTGGACCTGCTTCAACCTCGTTTGTTACAGCAGCTTCTAGTGTTACGGTCAAGGTTGCGGTTCCGGCCATACGCAGAGGCCTGCTCGACCGTCTAAACATTCTGAAAAGACAAACTACCGAAGCATTTCTTGCTGCGGTACCTAACTCACAGGGCGGCTTTGACTACGTCTTATCCCCCGATGCATCACAGGCCGCCGTCTTTGATATCGAAAGCGGTCAACTCCTCTCTAATGATGGAACAGTCATTACATTTGCGTCTCAGGCCGACCTGAACAATGGTATTGGCCTCTGGCAGGGTAACGCCGCTGGGGGAGGAAATAACGGTGTGAACATTCAATTCTCCGTTGATGCTGGAACTGGCGGCCTTGTCTGGCTCAACCCTGCCTTTTCCCTGATGGCAGATTACTACGCAGCAGTGTGCCTGCACACTTCTGCTGGAACTAGTTTTGTCTTGTGGAAATACGATCCCACCGCCACTGCTAGTTGTGATGTGGATCTGGCTATGCAGGCCGTTGGTGGGAATCTGCCAGCCCCGACTGCTCCACCTACCGTGAATACGAACACAGTGCCTCTAACGCCCCAGACCTCTTTCCCCGGTGGTACGGGTGCCTTTCCCACACAACCGGCACCTACAACCACGCTACCCGCCTCACTTACCGCTGATACTTCTGCCGACTCCTTTACTATTCTTCCAACCAACGGTGAGAGTGGTGTTACTACTTCCACTATTACAGATACTGCCACTATTACGAGCACGACCGATACAACCAGCGTCACTACCATCATGTCTTGTAACAACTGGGGTATGTGCAGCCAGTGGACTTCAACCACTACTCAGACGAGTACTACGATGTACACCCAGCCATGCACGACACTCCCTATTCCAGTCCCGGTTTCTGAGGCACCGATTATTGGGTCTGCTATGCTTATTCTCAAGTGTGCGATCTCTCTCTCTATCGCCTCCCTTGTCGGACTCGCTCTTAACTCCTGGTAGGCGGCGGTCGCTAGCATATGAGGCCAAAACAACAAAAGTCACGTATTCAACCATATCTAATTTTTTTAATATTTCTTTTCTGTTTCTCTCATCTATTTTTACAAGCAAACAAAATTTATTTAATAAAGATAATGTGGAAGAAAGTCAGTCTGAGCTACACTCTCGTTGTGTTTTACAATATATGATATCATCCGATACAAGGGTAAGTATTCGGCCGGGTATATATCTGGCTCCTGCAAATTCTATATGTACACTGGGTACTCCCGCGGTTCAAGATGTATCACTTTGCTTTTTCAAATTCCTTGAAATAGTCAATATGTTCGACGAGTATATTTTAGGCTGGCTTTTGTTCTGTCCCTAGCATAACAATGTGTATTGCTCATTTAAAACAATCATTAGAAAATTTCAAGAAACTTAAGCCCTCTAAGAGAGAAATATGGCTGAACTTTACAGTGAACGTTGTCCCCCGCAGTGAAATGGCTATGTACGAAGACATGAGGACTTGCAATCGGTAGGCGATTTGATGAGCTAGCTAAATTTTAAGATCAAAACCCCTATTCTGAGGGTTCAAAGATAATCGCCCTTCATCAATCATTATAGAGACCTGCGGTAATATTTACTCGTAATTGCGCAATATATATCAAGTGCATCAATCGGGGACTTACGATATATACAAGTTATCTTATCTACTATGCGGGCTGCACATTAATATACAAAATAGCCACCTCCGATAGCTGATCCTCTTAATCAAAAGGTTGCTCGAAGATGAAAGAAACTCACTCCTACTCCTTCCTCAACTGTCTCTTAAGTGCTTCTTCTCTACGCTTTCTCGCCTCGTTTTTCAGCCAGGTGAGAAAACCAGCTCCAGACAACAACCCCAGCAAATGGGCCATATGGTCCATCCACACGCTCCAGCCAAAGATCATCGAGGTGAACTCCCAAACGCCCATAGCTGTTGCGACAGTAACCGCCTTCAAGGTGAATATCGGAAGCAGAAGAAAGTAAACCTCTCGGCTACAATAAAGCACATTAGTCTGTTGACTCAATGACGACATACGACCACCACACCATGATCATCGTCTCATAAGAAGAATATCAAGTTATAAGGTGTGATAAGAATGGGAGAGTGGGGAACATACTCAGGGTTAAGCGAGGCGTATCCCCCTAAAACACCGTAGACCGCACCGGATGCTCCCAATCCAAAAACATAGAACCTCCTAAGAAACACGTTGAAAGCTAGGGATCCGAAGGAAGACAATGCGCCAGAAGCGAGATAAAGCGCTAAAAAGTTACCACGGCCGATCTGATCGCACACTATGATAATCCAACGATAGTTCGATTAGCTACCCAAACCGTAACTCTCCATAATATGCACGTGCAAGTGGGAGGAGAAGAAGAAGCTTACAAGTAGTTCCTAGTAAGAACAACCCTAGCATGTTGGCGCCAAAATGCCAAAGCGTATGATGACTGAATGTGTTTCCGATAAGTGCGAAAACCCTGGGACTGCCAGGGCTCTGAACAAAATATGTGTTCAAAAATCTCCACAGGGGTCTGATCCGCCATGCTAGAAATATGACAAAGTTCGCTCCAATGATACCACCAACAGTGGCTACTGCTATAGGCACATCTGGGAACATCCTTTGCTGATTCATCGGTGGATGATATGTTGTCGCAAGGCGGAAGCATCCTGCGAGAACAAATAGCAGGAAGATGAAGGACGGGAGAAGACGACGGTAAGCTGACATCTCTTCAGGCTCTACATTATCGTCAACCTTGGCGCGCTCGCGGGCCTGTTGACTGTGGAACTCATACCATTCCTTGGTCCCGACTTTGAGGTTACCTTCTATCTCTCGAGACAGTGCACCATCGTTTGGGTCTGTAAATTGGGCCTTAACGGCGACATTGTTAGGGTGATAGTTCGGGTTGACGTCTGATGGGTGTTGGGCCGGGGGGAAGCGGCTGGGAGGCTTGTTTGGCGGTGATGTCTGTCGAGCTGCATCTGGTCTCCGACTGTCTGGGCGCCGGAGGGAGGCTAGATATCGAAGAGAGATTGTAGGCGATTTATATAGGTTGGAGGGAGGAAGCCGTGGTATAGTTTGTGAGCGAGTGATTTGTCTGACAATGGAACAGGATGGAGCATTTGATGATATCGAGCGGGAGAAGCTGTGATGAGGTTGGGATACCCGTAGAACTAACCGTGACGAGGCCGATTGGAGTGATGCCGTCGCTGTCGATATTGCCGATAAGTGAATTCCAGCTCTAGCAGTACAGGGTCGCCATATCGGAATCATGGTCAGGCCTCGTCCGACGAGGACGACGGTAGACCAAGATTATATGACCCCGCTTCTTTGGAGAAGGCTGATGACTATCAGAAAGGCTATCGGCTCCGTCTAGTGTCCGGTTCTTTCGGTAGGAGGGGTGGTCTGAGGGGCAGGGTCGCCCTAATGTGATTGACGGTGGGCGGTTACTAAAATATCCCCATTTCCCGGTATGAACTTGCGGATTAGAGCTATTAGCATGCATCCTCTAGAGCCGAGATGACATGGCAAGAGCGTACGCCCTAGATGTCTGGACGGTTGTACGTGGGGATGACTTACGTTGTTGATGCAATGTTTACCCGCGCTGGTGTGGTCTCGCAATGGCGCTGGTGCCAAATGGTGGTGTTTGTCTGCTGCAAATTTTGGCGGAGCAGCGCGACACCACAAAGCAATCTGATTACCCTTCCAGCTGCTTCGTTTGCTTACGACGACGACACCTGCAAAGGCTACCTCGCTGCCAAGCTTGCAATATAAAACTAGACAAATGTAGCAAGCAACCTCATCTTCACTCCAGCAGAATAGTATCAAGCATAAAAACACCAGAAATTATGAGTGCCTCGGCAGTTCCCATTCCCTTGGTATGATACCTCTTCGGATGCGTTTGAATGTTTTCGTTTCACAAAGAATGCTCATTAACAGGATTGATTGGTTTTCACAAAGGACCAATTCGCACACGCAATCATCGAGCTTGAAATCCCCCAGCTCAACGAGGAGCTATCGCGGCTTCGGAACTCTCTTTACCACCTTGAGCGTTCAAATGCCACTCTTGCAGAATATGCCGATGATGCGGACTGCAGGGACGCTATACGTTACAACCAAGGTGTCATCAACCAACAGCAGCAGCGAACCGAACTGATTAGGCTTGAACTTCAGAGAAGGGGTGTTAGAATTGAACATATGGATTTGGGTCCTTCCCCACAAGCATCTGCATCTCCGAACACAGCGAGTGCGGGACAGAGTCAACGGGTTTCTGGGGGAGCACCGGGCAGCTCTACTACCCCCGCGAATGGATCAGCCACCAATGGTCATGCCGGGGATGACGAAGGTGTCTATCTCTAGGGCTTGCGCCGGATATCGCTTTCATACCACTCCATGTTCGTTTCCCGAATCGTCCGTCAAAGCCCCACTTTACCTTAATTATCTCGTTAATTATCTGGTGGCTGACATCCCCAAACTTAGATCCTTTTTTTGGCAATCATTTCAGGTTCTTTCGCTATCCACTACCATGGGAATCGCCTAGACGTTCTGAGGAATGCAAGTGTGGAGAATTATTATTGTATCTTAAAATACAAGGATATGAAGTTCATCAACGGAAAATGATACCATTACAAGAAATCGTATCCCAAAAAAGAAAAAAGAGAAATAAAAAAAAACGCCCAATGATTTATCCGATAACACCAATATACCTGTCCAATAACCCAATTAATCCAGCCAAAAAAAAAAAAAACAAAAAAAAAAAACAATATGCATATCAAATATCATTAATCTCTTCAAATCGAATCGGCACGTCTCCTCTCGCCTCTCTCCATTTGTTCGTTGCCCTCTGCAGCTCTATACAGTCCTTGACCAACCAACTCCATTTCCCGGCGAAACTGGGGGTAATCTCCCAGCTCTCGATCCTTTCTGGAGGGCCCCAGACGACTAGACCGCTTTCCCCATCGGTGCAGCATAGATCGTCACACATGGCCTCGTCGACCATTTCCTTATCGCGAGTCAACATCATAAGCATGTTGTCCCTCGCCTTAGAGCAGGGGAATAGATCAATATATGGGTGATGCGGGTAAAGCATTTGCATTGGTGTTGGATGCAAGGTTGGTGGAAGGTTCTCCGGTACAGTGGAGGAGGTGCAGAAGGGGCTCAGCACTTCGTCGGACATGAGGGTTGCAAGAGGGATATTGAAGTATTGGAGATTGGTGAGGAACGCCCGGATGACGTTATAATGGATTAAAGATAAGAGAAGGTTATCTGGAGCGATCTTGGGCGGGATGTACCGCAAGCGGTAGCCATTGTTTTTCGGATCGGTTACGATGATGCAATTTGCCCCGCGACGAAAGATTGGGTGCGCAGCATTACCGCCCTCAGCTTGCATATACGCGTTTTGAACGGTGAGCATCCCTTCCTCGAAGTACTCAGAGCCACCAGTCGTAGTCAAGACTGTCTTGGTATTTTTGACCTTCTCCGCCTTCTCGAGCAACTTGCGGCGGCCTATATGCACAAAACATGCAGGTGTTAGCGCCATGTAATCAGGTTGCATAAAGATCTAGCATGGGGTCTACTCGGGACCCGGAATGCAATCCAAGGGATTAGGGATTAGGGATTAGGGTTTGATTAAACATACGATAAGCACGTTGGTTTAGTCTGTTCTGGAGCTTGCGGCGAACCTTTGGGTCCACAGTTCCGGTCCAATCCTCCTCGGGACCTGCAGCACATTCAAACTGCTGGTCCGGGAGGGCTGAACCTACACCTAGTCGACCTAGGTCGATGGAAGAGCTACTCGATACCACGGCCATGTTGGACTTTGTTTCACGAAACGAAGAGAGGGTGTTTTTTTTTTTCTTGCTTTAATTGAGGCTTAATCCTCAATACGAGATTTGTATGATATGGGATATCAATACAATGAGAAATAATCCGGAAGCGAGCTCAGGAAGCGGTGGTTATGTTACGGGCTCTGCGTTGGAACTTGGAGGAAGTTTGATATCCGACGTTCATGGCGTTCTCCAACTGCCTTTTAAAACTTGACTTGACGCACATGCGACCTGCTGACGGAGGACCTTGTCTGCCCGAGCCCCGAACTTCCCTCGTCATCTTGGCGGAAACTAGCCCCTGCAAAGCTTGGTGGAGACAACCGGAAAGGGGAAGAGAAAATACGCTAATGCACGCTGCTTACACCCAAATAGCGGGAATCTCTGCATCTTGCTGACACCCTGGACACTGGTTCGGAAATTGCAGCCCTGCGTGACTAAGCTTTCACAAAGACTGGAGAAAACGGATTTAATCGATGCAATTCCCCCCATTTTTTATGAGGGGTCGCGAAGCCTCTTGCCATTACGACGACTAGTATTTCTGCTGTCTGGATATACAATTTCGGGTCCGCGGGGAGATGGTACCCGACCAACTCTTCCAGCGTGGTTTCTGCGGTTTGGATACATCACGACTGTATTTCAACACCATTTGCATAAGAAGAATTCATCCGACTGTTACAACTGCAGATTTTAAACTCACGGATAGCTGCATAATCAACTGCACAGCCCTTTTTCGAGATCATTGAAGTGGGGAACATGTCGATGGGCGTAGGAAAGACGTCACGACGGCGACCCGTTTTGCGCATCGGTGCTTCAACAGGCCCATATTTGCGACGGTATCACCTTTTTGGACGCTACGTTTAATACTTAACAGGCTTGCCAGCAAGATCAAATAACTCTGTCTGGAGTATCAAACTCGAATTAGCCAATCTATTCCCTCTTTTTTTTTTTTGTGAGCCGCTTGCTGCGCCTCAATTTAAGAAAGCAGGACCCAGAACTGCAACACACCTGAGCTAAAAGCTGCAGGCCCTTTCTTACCTAAACAATGACTTTATTACAAAGCAGCTCTAACCTTGAAAGACACGAGGCCCCAATAAACACTATTATTCACACTGGATCGAGACACATTGAAGGCTGAATGCGGGACAAATCCTTTGGGATCTTGGCGACGCTTCACAGGATTGTCTCATGGCAATTACCGACGGAACTTTAGGTGGCCACGGTATAGGTATCGCTACTTAGATACTTGCGACTCGGTAGCCGGAAAACTAAGGCGGGTGAGCAGGGGATCCCTTAAGCTTTTCTAGTGAGCACATGCAACTATAGCTAGCAGCTGTGCTAAAATGGTGGCTATGCTTATTATTGCCAGGGATTCTAATATCTGACAGCTTTCAAAGCAATCGGAACTTAACCAACACGGATGGATGATGTTAATCCACGTCGGATCCCAAATCCGACATCGATTCTGACTATTGCAGGAGGTGAGGTGACAATGGACATTGCACTCACGAGGCCTCAATATTCTCTTACTTGGTGTTACCTCACGGTTCGATCCGATTTGAAGGGCCCGTTGTTTATTCAACCATTCTAACGATGCCTGCATATGCACTCTTTGCGGCCAGGCTATAATTGTGATGAGAATTAAATCCTCAGAAGAGCTTAGTCATAAAATCATCACAGTGCCGGGACCGATAAACAAGCACTAATTGAGCACTAAAAAGCATTTGTTTCGTCGAAGCTCATGTTCTCAGGTTTGCTTATCTGTTTCTTTGATCCTAGCATGATAACTAGCAACAGCTAAGTGATCAAAGAACGTCAATATGATGTTCAAATGAAACATTATATCTTTTCGTGCTCCGGACTCCGATACTTGCTACTTCGTCCCTGTTTCTTCCATTCCCGCATATTTTCTGAATATCATCTTCACTTTCACTTTGGTAATGGCAAGCAAGCAATGGTCAGCATGTCAGACCCCTGATATATAGCCTTCGCCGGGATGCAGACCCCTTTAGCTAGACTATTTGTTTCGGAGGTAAGAACAATCGGGGTTTTTATTAGCCCGCCAATTGATGCGCTTTGATCTTGATCAGGTGATTGGACCGGGAAAGAATTAAGGGCGCGAAGCAGGTGAGCAACAGGGTGTACTTCCTTTGTTCGCTCGCCCTGCGCGTCTATTGAACACGTTGAAGCCGCCGTATCGCTCTTATAATTCGATGTCTAATATAATCATAGCCCCTATTATAACGCCCATATAAAATAGCCAATAATGGTGAAATTTTTCTCTAATACAACATCATTCTGTACCTGCGTGCAAAGGAGACTATCATTTTGACAAAGATGGCTGAGAGCGAATACTGGTACATATATTATCTTGTCACTCCAATTTGCGAGTTTGGGACCGAGATCGAATCGTATCTCAACACCAGGAGTGGTCACATTTGACAGTGAGATCCTTTGATCCTGATATCGCGAGCCGGCTTTGGCTGCCTAAACGATGGGAGGAACATTTTGTAAAAAGAAAAGTGGGAGAAAAAGACACCTTCGTGTAGGTTACAAAGGAGACTCTTTGATGCTATAATTATGATTTATTCGATGCGTTAGAGCAAAAATATCGCGTCCGCTCGCGAGTCAGGTTCACGGGTCATATTCCCTATTGCAGTTTTGAAGGGTTGGTCATGCATGCATCATGGTGAGTCTCCAATACTATGTTGTAACACACACGAAAAAGATGCCAAAAGTGGAGAAAATTTCGAGTACAAAGTGGTCTCACAGTCAACCAGACTTGTTGTACTAGGCCAAATTTTTAGATGCAATAATAATTTTAAACACTGATTGAAGTTTTTTAAAAAAACAAATTGGTATAGATACGCCGAAATATGTGGTACAACAACGATGAGAAAAACAATAACGTCTAATACAAGATATGCTTGAAC
Organism: Dactylellina sp. 'tibetensis'; assembly: GCA_036971435.1. NCBI lineage: Eukaryota > Fungi > Ascomycota > Orbiliomycetes > Orbiliales > Orbiliaceae > Dactylellina > Dactylellina sp. 'tibetensis'. The sequence goes on along the minus strand of JAKDFA010000021.1, from coordinate 31,269 downwards.
CCAAAAGCAATTCCTATCTTTGCCTCCCCGCCGAATAGTATGATTGTATATAGTAGACTCCTCCCGTTTCTAAGACATTTGATATTTAATCTAATATGAAAACAAAAAGAAAATATAATCATAGCGTAGTATTTGAAGGAAAGACTGCAGCTCTCCGATCAAGCATCGCCTCTCTTTCCCATAGGTCGGATGCCATTAGGTCTATCCTCGTCGCTTCCTACGGCCTCGAGCTTATTCTTGGGGTTTGGAAGCAAGAGAGCAGGGTGGATGATATTATAAACACCGACGGCAATGATCATCATGGCACCGTCGAGAGCGATGAAGAATCTCTCGGTAGTGATCAAATAACCGTCCCAGCCCTGGAGCAACTCGATGGTTCTGTAGATGCTTCGAATGTAGATGCAGGTCACACTGAGAATGGTAGCGTAGGTGAGCCACATGATCGCCTTTTCGAGCTGGATGCCACGCGATTTCCAGAGGAAGTAACCGTAAAAGCAGCAGAAGACAGTGATGGATGCCATCTGAAAGATAACACCGGCCACCATGATGTTGGTACCAGTTTGGGTGTTGCCATCTGGCTTGTCGGATTCGGATGAGGCGAGACCTCCTCCTGCGGCCTGGATGGCAAGGGATAGAACATCAACGGTAATAAAGATCCAGAGGTACAGTCTTGGTGGGATCAAAGAGTATTGGCGCCCAGTGATGTCGATGAATTGCTTGAGAACGTAGTAGATGCCACCAGTAAAGAAAGCAGGAGCTGTGATATCATGCATGTTAGCGCAATTTCTTCAATAGATATATGGAGCATCATATGATATTGTACGAACCAAAGATAAGAGTGGAGATTTGCATCAAAAACGCATCGCCATTGTACGGGCACTTTGCAGACCATAACCGTCCACCCCATCCGATCATTTCAGCTATATTAATTGTATTGGTTAGTTATACATACAAAAGTAAAAGTTAAACAGTTCGATATTTGGATGTTACAACTTACTAATTGTGCCTAAAGCAAAGCATAGATACCAATAATGCTTGCCCCTGATCGAGGCATAGACATGGCCCACAGTCGAGAGGCCGAAGAGAACCAAAAAGAGGATGGCAGCAGCCTGGGACGGGAAGTAGCCGTAGCTTGGTTCGAGGCCATCAATTCTTGCATGGCAACCCACACTAATAGCCTCCTGCTCTTCGTGGGTAAAAGTTCGATTCATATCGAAGTACTAGACTGATAGTATTCGAAAATCCGTTGTATTTTTTAACAAAGTTCCGAAATTAGTTACTTTGATATAGCGTTGTTGTTTTCGGTGGATGTGGGCCTAGTGTCGGTGAGTCGAGATAACAGACTTGAAAAATATTCCAAAGACAGCGCAAAATAGAACCGACGGATTGGCCGGATGGAGGGAATCTAAAAGAGATATATATATTCTGATGTTTGGGGGATTTTGTATTAATATAAAGTGCTTGCGGGAGGGTCGTGCTTGATATTTGCCTTTGCTGGTTGTCTGAGTCAATCGGATGGGTCAATCGGGGCAAAAATCTTGTTCTTTATATATTGGGAATAGTTCTACATCGGCCAACGGTTCTTTAGTAATCCCGACCCAGCCCAAAACGTTCGTAAAGAGGCGTAGAAGTGGGTCCTTCTCCCGCGAATATGGCATTCTTCACTGGGTTTCATAAGGCGCAAGGTGGTGGGATTGCTCGAAGTTGGATGGATGCCTGTCAATCATGCATTCGAGTTAAGGGATCAAGGAACTTCTAACTGCTCAACAGGGTGATAACTGTCGAAGGGCTGCAGGCTGGTCCGCCAGCAACTGCTATCAATCGATGCAACGACATCCTGTGCCTCCGTCGTATGATTAATTTTAGTTGCCAATATCGCAATTGGTTATAATGATCAAGGCTAATGGCGCTAATCAATTGGACTATTTCGCGTCCAACCTGCGCCCGCATCTCAATCTCACGGGGGAATCGTCTCACATCTTGGCTGTCGACGACGGAGGTGACGGAAGCATCTAAGGTTTGGAACCGTCGCAAATCTCACCCAGCCAAGCGAACAACACAGATGGTGATATGCACTCTGAAAGGGAAAGTTTGTCCGACCCCGAGGGTCGATGTTGAAAGAAACGTATTTAGACTCTGCTACGGATAAACTAGCTAGTAACTCACAGAACAGCCCAGTTTTAGGAGAAACTGCCGTGGGGTGGTGGGGCTCAAGTCAAGAACGTGGGTGCGAACACGCGGCCTTCGACTAAAACTCGATTCTGCAGCGAAGAAAACAACCTCCTGCACAGCCCACTCGCTTGCAAGACCGCGGACCCCATATAAATTGTTTCGTATCCGGCAGTGACAATACGAAGCTTTCAGGAGATGGCTTTGATTGTCACAGCCCAAGCCCAAACCCCGAAAAAACCGGCGAAGAAAAGCTCAAGGCCTCCCTGGAAAATAGGGCTGATAGATAATAAACGTGAGGCTCTGCCCAGGTGCCCTCGTTTGTTTTTTTCGAACACGAAAGTCTCCATTATATTAATCGAGCAGGCTTGCAATTGTAAACGGCAATTATAAAATTATGTTTACGTGTGTCATCGACCTTGGCCTTGGCGAGGTATATTAATATACACACTGGGTTTAATTTTCCTCTGGCAACGCGTCTGCTTTTCGAGATGCAGGAATTTGTAGGCGCTCTGTAAAAGATATCCCCATCTGGGCAGAGCGCACACAGTCAGAAGGGCCGTTGGAGCGGAGGGTTTTAATGTTTAGCGATTCGGAGAGATTATATCCACCGGAGGCTTGGACGAGTTCATAACATTATGTTTCAATTCAAACAACCAGTCAGAACTATCGGTATCTTTTCAACAAAATAATTAAATAGTAGTAATAATAATAACAAAAAAATGAAAGGGGAGGAGAGGAAATCCATTGAAAAGGGGAGGGATATCGTTAACCCTGATGGCTGCCTCCCGTCTAGCCAAGCAACAATATTGATAGAAGTTAACATTATTGGTGTATCCGACATCTTAAGCGAATCTCTAGCCCCCCAAGTCGCTGTTCAGCATTTCGAATATTTCCCTCTTTCCTGATCAAGAGACTTCCAATGTTTCCGCGGTTCGTTCGACGACCGTTCCATGGGCGAGAAAAGATAGCTAACCTTAACTTGCTCCTACTTCAAAGAGCAGCAGCTTGCGAGCCATCTCGCAACATGAAGTCGTAACCGGGGGACAGCAGGGAACGAGATTATATACTAATTCGAGGGTGGAAGCGACCGAGAAGCTTAAGCTCTCTTGACATGCATGCATCAACGGAAACTAGTTTGCTAGTCTCGAACTTCCACAAAGCTTCGAAGCTTCCATTGCCCCGGAACCTCCCAGACCGAGATAAATTCCACTGACTAAGCTGCCACCTCCGCAGTATTTTCCACCTAGTCTCGAGGTCCGGAACTACTCCGGCGCTACCCCGCAGCTTGAGACTCGGGACGGGGATCTTGAATCCCAATGATGCGCGACCCCACCTGCTGCACTCGATATCGCACGCCGTCCCGTCGGGTGGCCAGCGAAATAGCGCTTAATTGCAGGTTACGATATCTGTGGTGTCATGTCACTGCTTTGCTCTTAATCAAACAAGGATGAACGGAATTCTACTTCGGTACTTATAGCCGGCGGGGTCGCCCCAGACGTATCTGGAAGTTGCTGAGTTGTCGTCGACCGGTTGTTCCAGCTTCTCGTAGTGGGTATAAAACGTATATATCAACCGCAATTGTAATATCTAATATATTAGTAGTAGTAATAATATCCATCTTCAGTCCAACTTCCGTGTCTCTTTGCTGTCATCTAAACGCCGCAATGTCTGCCGCCGCGAGTACGAAGCAGCCTTCGTTTCCACTAAAGCCAGCTCAGCCTCCAAATTTCGATGTGAAGAACCGGCCCGACCCAGCATCATTCAATATCACCAAGATCGTTTCGGATTTCCTTGCCCGCCTCCAAAAGGCCCTTGAGCAGCCCACAATCTCCAGTCTTCAAGATGTCATGTTTCCCGATGGCTTCTGGCGTGATCACCTCTTCCTCACTTGGGACTTGCGAACTCTCCGAGGTGTCGAGAATGTTAGCGAGTATCTCACCAAACCCGCTACTCTGGAGAAATTGTTGTCTGTCAAGATAACCACACCCGAGAGTTACAAGCGACAGCCATTGTTAGATACTAGCGACCCAAAAGGATACCATATCACAGCCTTCATCAACCTCGAATCAAAGCAGGGTGTCGGAGAAGGTGTATTCCGAATCTTTCTCGATGCTGATAACAACTGGAAGGTGGGTCGCCATTTGAATTAGCTTCTAGATAAAGAGCGAACAGCCATATAAGATTGAATCCTAACATCAATGCACAGGCGTTCACAATTTATACTGCACTAGCTGGTATCAAAGGCCACGAAGAGCGAGGTGGTGCAAACCGCCCCCACGGCGGTCTCCACGGTGACCAATCGTCCGACCCAAGAAACTGGAAAGAACGTCACGAGTCATTCTCGGACTTTACATCTTCCTCTCCAGTTGTTCTCATCATTGGAGCTGGTCAGTCGGGCCTGACTGTTGCAGCTCGCTTGACTCAGCTTAGCATTCCAACTTTGGTCATTGATAAAAATCCCAGAGTGGGTGACAACTGGCGAAATCGCTACCACAGCCTTGTCCTCCATGACCCAGTATGGTACGACCACCTACCATATCTTCCTTTCCCAAAAACCTGGCCCATTTTTACGCCAAAGGATAAATTGGCAGACTGGCTCGAAAATTATGTCAGCGTCATGGAAATTCCTGTCTGGACGTCCACGACCGTCGGACCCTCTGAATATAGTAACGGGAAATGGACAGTTAAGCTCTCTAAAAATGGCGAGGAGCGCACTCTTACGCCGAATCATATCGTACTTGCTACAGGCCATTCTGGCGAACCAAATATTCCTCAGTTTGTGGATGCCGCCAAATTCAAAGGCAATATTACACATTCTTCAAAGTGGACTTCCCCCGAGCGTTTGAAAGGGAAGAAGGTTTTAGTCATCGGAGCGGGAAACACCGCCCATGATATCGCCCACTCTCTGTACGCCAACGGAGCATACCCCACGATTGTTCAGCGGTCGAGCACGCACGTGATATCCTCCAAGCATGGACTTCCAGAGTTCCTTGGCTCTATAGTAAGTGTTACGATACCCAGTTCTCAACATACAGATTTCCTGAGGTGGGAAGATTCCAACTAAGACGGTTGGATGAATAGTACAGCGAAACTGGACCCGAGCCCGAAGAAGCCGATCTTCTCGCCTTTAGCCTTCCGAACGCTATTTTAAAATACCATCATCAACAGATCGTAGCTGGCCTCCACGCACCAGACAAAGATGGTCTAATCATAGAAGGCCTGAACAAAGTAGGATTTGTAACAGACGATGGCCCTGACGGGGCTGGGCTGGTGATCAAGTACTTTGATAAAGGTGGAAGCTATTACATTGACATTGGTGCATCAAGCATGATCATTGAAGGGAAAATTGGTGTCAAGCACGGAAACGTCGACAGGTTCACCGAAAAGGGGATATTGTTCAGTGACGGGCAGGAGCTGGAGGCTGCCGAAGTTGTTCTAGCCACCGTAAGCGATCCGCTGAGTCTTATGACCGTAGGTAACCCAGCTAATATAACGGCAATACTACAGGGCTACCAAAATATGCGAACAACAGCTAGAGTGGTTTTCCCTTGCGTAAAGGACTCCGTTAACATCGTTGCGGGTTTTGATCCGGAGGGGGAGTTCCAAACACTGTACAGGGATAGTGGGCATCTGGGGTTTTGGTTCATGGGGATGAATCTGGCACACTGTCGTTACTTCTCGCGATCCTTAGCACTAAAGATTGCAGGAAAGGAGTTTGGATGCTACTGATTCATGACATATAGTTTCATAGAGATATTTATCATGTATTTCTGTAAACGATCTATCGTTTGAAATCTATAACGACAGAAATGAAATAAGACATGGCCTATGAGTCCATGGGCATGCAGACACTTGGATGCGATATCATGACTTTGCCTCATCCTCCCAAGGTACTTCGTGTTCAATATCAGCTACCCTTGGTATCTTATCCATTCTTACCCGACAGAACCTTGCGACCTTTTCACACTTTAGTTTTACACCAATTTTCGCGTTAGCTCCGCTACCATTAGGAACAAATATTAGAGATGATCCACGTACACAAACATGCATTGCCTCAACGTCTTCGCTCGTAATACCTAATCTCCTCGCACCTCTTAAATGGAAACGTGCGACGGTAGGTAAATTCTGTATCAAAAGCCCAGATAGCACCACAATCTCTGTTTCAACCGGATCAAGAACGGTATGGTCCGAGAGGTAGAGCCCGTAAGTAATGTTATAAGAAATCCAGCCTGCGTGGGCTCCATGTCAGCTCGCTTCCTCACCAAGCAAATATCAAAACCACTGACCGAAATCCTTATGCGCCTCAAACTTTTCATCGTTCCCCTTCATATCATGTCTATAAATCTTGCCCAGCCATTCTTTTCCTCGCTCCAAGTTCTTCTCATCAGCCTGCCAACCTTCTCTGGTGCAGCTGAAATCTCGATCCTCCTCGCACTCGATCTCTCCAATCGACCAGATTGCTATCAATGGCTTGCAGACCCCGATAAGACTTACGAGTTTCACAAGCGCTTCACGGATCCGGCGAATGAGAGCCTGACGGGATGATGGAGTGGAGTATTCTGGTAATGAGATGAGATAGGTGTATAGGTCTGCAATGTGTTTCGGGTCGGACCCATACGTTAAGGTTGATAGCTACAAAGAATGATATATATATAGTGTCTAAATTAATATGTGTGATCAATTGATCAAATGGAAAGCTGTAAAATTGAAATCTGGATCGCAACACTGGGGGCCAGATAAAGAGTTTGAAAGCACGTACGAGAAGAAGGTACCATTTATCTTCTCCTAGTCCTTTTGGAAAGATGCCTTCGACTTCGCGAAACAGAGCGACCGTCTCTTCGAGCGTCCGATCCGGCGGGTACTCCACTTCTTCCTGCGAGACATGTGCTTAATAGTTAGCCATTGGCTCCTGCTAGTAACTAAGATGCATATAGAAATGTAATCTTAAGCGTATTGAGCCACTTTCTTGATAAACTAACCGTTATCGCGGATGTCGAGGCCATTATCGCTGTCGGGGTAGTCAAAGTCCGGTTCGGGAAGAGTCGAATTTAAATGTTGGAATCAAGCACAACACGTAAGAGATGGATGATACTGGTGTGACCCTGCCATGTTGTCGGATTGACTGCGCTGTAGGTTGCATTTATTTATACCCTGCTCCAAAAATTTAATAAGCCGTCTTACGGGAGTATCTTCTGATTATTAATTAAATAAATAGAACACCATCTACTCTTGCCTGTTTATTCCACGCTGGGGCTTCTAGCGCTTATACAGTGTCTCTAGAATATACAAATCCCTGGCTAAAGTGGGACTCTTCGGGGCCATCTCTCTAAAATACTCGAATAATTTATCCACCCAATTCTCCCATCCAACCGGGAGACAGTCCCTCACTTCTTCTCTGGAAGACATTTCCACGCCCTTGAACAGCAAAAGCTGGCCCATGAATCTATACTCGAAAGTTAGAAAGAGCCAACATGACAATAAGGAAATAGAGATATAAATACGTACTGGCTGCCGAACCCGAATTTGATTGGAATAGCTGTCCTTGCCCGCTCAAAAACCCCAGTGGTTTGGGGCCAGTCTAATGCGCTTTCGAGGCACCATCGTACCTCATCGAGGACATCTGGACTGATAGGTTCTTCCGCAGGAGTATGCAGCACCTTGTGTACGAATGGACGTCTCATTATGTGTTTCCCCACTAGATAGCGCCCGTGCAGCATTGCCGACATGATATGAGATGCGAGTTTGGTTGGCGATGCAGGAGAGTGCGAGTTTTGGGGGTCTTGTTGAATGAAGGGTGGGTGATGCGATCTCCAAAGATCGAGTTGTAGCTGTAGCTCGCGAGATAGCGTGATGGAGGGGAACTGTGACATGTCGGGCTCTACAGATTCTTGTTAGAATACCATAACTAGGTCAAATAATCAAGGGAGGGGGGCGAACCATAAGTATAAACATTATTCCGTATTCGATTTAATAATTTTCTATGAGCTGCTTGAGCTAGAAAGTGATATTGGTAATTCGATTCAGTATCCTCTGCAGCGCTCGGTGTTCCAAATGATGAGGTGCTAGGATACAAAGGAAATTTGGGAAGCGGAACTACGTCCTCGAAATCCGCAAGACCGCTAGGAGGGACATCTAGTTCCTGGACTAGAATACTGAGATAGAGTTAGAGCTGGGTCGATATTTCGTACGTAAACACTGGCCACTCACCTCTCGAACATTAGCGTGTTCCAAAAAACCTTGGCTAGCATATCGCTTTCCCAGGCATCCCAATCAAGTAATTCTGCCTGGGAGCCATTCAATAACATTAAGCACCCAACCGCTGCCTTATTGATCATATTCCAATGATCAAGCACACGGACAGCTTGGGCGTAGTACAATCCTGCTAGAAGATGACACTGCACGTACTCCAATCCAGTCCCACACATTATATACCCGAATCTCTTCCTCTGTTCGTTCAAAAACCTCAAGCCAGAAGGCAAACCCTCGGGTTCTTCTGTAATCTCGATCCAATCTGGAGGAACAAAACCTAGAATTACATCCTCGCTGTCATCTTCAGGGTGTAATGGGAATAACGGGAACCCGGCTTCTTTATGGGCTGTTACTGCCAAACAACCTAAGGCAAGCACAACAAGCAAAATGCAGCTCTCAATATTGTACCCAAACCCGCTTTCTACTGCGACACTCAAGGTCGCGGTGTAAAAGTACCCCCGGTCCAGAATTGGGTTAGATGTATTGAATGTGTTGAAATACGCCTCCGTTAAGCCTCTAATGACCGACAGTGGGAGTGACTGCAACCAGTCTTGTTTCCCAGCTGTAGTCTTCGGTATATAGCCAGACGTATACACGTCGAAGGGCAGCGGCGGCCTCGCAGCTTCAAGTTTCGTAGCGTAATTCTCGACTAGTCCTGAGCCCTGCAAGAAATCTGGGAGTAGAGCTTGTATCGCTGGCCACTGGAGTATCTTGTGCGCCGAGAAGGACATTTGTTTTGCCTCTTGGGCATACTGTGAGGTCGTTGCTGTTGTCGGAACCGGCGCGAACAAGGTATTAAGCTGCGCTTTTTGTAGATTGGGACTGTTATTCAAGACATCGGCAATAGAGAGTCTGCCCTTTTGACCGTTTTCTGGGTATGTAACGGAATCTGCGAGATGCTTGCTGGAGTAAGTGGCATCAGGATCATTCTGCTTGCGGATGAGGGATGCGACATCCTCAATCTTCTTCTCGAGACGATAGATGCTGCTATATATCTTGGATATCGACTGGTCTTTCCTATGTCGTGTTCGCACATTCGATTAAAACCTCGTACTGTGCCTTCCTTTCGAGCTAATATGGAGCTTACTTTGTCGGTTTGGCCTCGGCGTAATGGCATTCTACTCCGTTCCTAACACATGTTGAGCACCGAGGTCGGTCCTGAACATTCCGTCAGTCTATGTCTACATCAATTGCCATACCAAGTGGTGGTAATATACCTCATCGCACTTCGTCTTCTTGCTTCTACATTGATCGCAAGCCTAGACGACGGCAGCGTTGCGTCAGCATCATATTTTCAAGGCAAAAAAACGGTCATGTATACTGTACCGGATCTTAGCCTACTTGGGACGCGATAAAGGGCCTCGACCGAGTGGGTAGAGTCGCAGAGCTAGGATCGGGGCTAGAAGAAGCATCACGTGAATTTGATATCGGGGTGGGAAGGACGGCGGAGTCCGTCGTCTCGTCGTGTTTGCGCTTCGCCATGGCGGGTGACTTTTTGAGGTTCTTGGCTCAGATGATGTTTGCGCAGAGCACCCCGCCAACGACAACATTGGAAGAGTTTAATCCAGTTTCGGCCGACACTCGGCCCCGTAAAAGAGAAGTGTAAAATATCGCGTCGCGATAAAGTGTAAAAATCTTAGTAAGAGGCTGTAGATTATAATTATAATATTACCATTATAAACTAGACAATGCCAATACAATGCAGAAAGGGAATTAATTCAAGCCTTTGATACCACCAATTTCAACTTCTTGTCCTTCGCGGCCTCCTTCACTGTTACACTTACCTTCCCTTTCGTGCTCTTCAACTCAAAATCCTCCGCAGTCCCTTCCTCGATATCAATCTTGACGCCGTCCTCCCATTTTTCATCAAAATTCACATTAAAGCTACCCGCTGCCCCAAACCAACTGATTGTAAACAGGAATCCGCCTTCAGTAAGCTTCTCCCCGTTCTCCGGGTTGATTTCGGCCTCCTCGATCGTTAACCACTCCTGTCTGAGCTGTCCCGGGAATTCGTCATGCATGTTTACGAATGGTACCAGTCCATTCTCCTCGATGAAGGTCCGCACTCTGGCTACGCAAAGTGGTGTTTCCTTGACTACTTGAGAAATCAGGGTCGCCGGAATACTGCCCTTTGGATCGAATTTCACCTGAAACAGCCGTTAGTTGTATAAATAAACCGGAACCAAAAAAAGATGGAAACCTACAATGTAGGAAACCTTGACGGGTTCTCCTGCTTTCTCCTCCAGCACCCATCCGGCCAGGTATGACCATCCTCTAACGAACCCTTCTACTTCAGGGACATCATCAAAAACTGCACTAGTCTGCAGATAAAAATATCTGGTAACCCCATCGTCGCCAACCTCCCTCACATGCCCACTGTAGCCTGTGAAGTCTCTTGGGCTGACAATGGTAAACCAGCCTTCACCTACACCCTTCTGTACTCCATAAAACCTGACAAGTCTTCGGTTGTAACGAAGACTCGGGAAACCAAGTTTGAACCTAGTATCCCATTGCTTGCGACAGGCGATCTGGTGTATCACCGGAAGAATTTGCTCCGCTGTCAGGCCCGCCGGAAACAAGCCTGAGCCACGACATATGGGAGCCGGGAGAGGAGGGTTTGGTTGATAGAAGGAGAGTTCCACCCCGTCTTTGGTGCCGTTATCGGTCCATGTTATTGAGGTATCCGTTAAAAGCGACTTGAGCAAGTCAAGTGCCTTAGGGAAAACATCTGGTTGGGTGATTTCACTATATTTATCAAAGACTTCTGGTGGAGGTGGTTGCGGGTCTGTCATCTTTGCCTTGCTGTATATCGTATGTGATGTTGGCGATTGTGAATCCTCGTAAAAGCCAGAGCTAGATATTGACCACTATCTTCAAAGGAAATTTGCGACCAGATGGTGAGCTTGGAGAAAAATGTAAACTATCTAAAGGATAGTCAGGATTATAAAGTTATTTGTGATAACTCTAGTCTGACCGCCACCCCGCCTTTGGTACGACGTGTATGGAATTTGCAATTCGTAGCTAGAATGCAACTTGCTTTGCAGGAATGTGCCAGACAGGAGTTTGATGCCGAGCTACAGAGATGCGGGGAAGCTGGTATAGAGAATATCCTAGCTTTTCGCTAGGGCAGAAGGCTACAAGGTGGGGACCTTCCAAGACCATATACGAGTATCCCATGATCGCCGCGTTCAATGGCCGCGTCGACAGACCTTCAATGTAGTGCAGCGAGAGGACCCATCAAATTAACCGAGGTATAAAACCTTCTATCACGTGACGATTTTCTATCCCCTCTTGTCATTGCAGACATTGTATATACTGTTATTATATAGCTTTTACAAGGTGGTTTCTCCAAACTAAAAGGCTACCTCGGTCTACATGAGAAAACAAGTAGAAACTCACTGGGCTTAGCTTAGCTTTTTACCTTCATACAACTCGTAGTTCGGAGGGTTTTACGCCGTATTTAGATACTTTATATGCTCAGCGTGTACCATATAGAACATACTTTCCTTTTGGGGAATAGAATGACTGGGTATTAATGTCAAAGCCCGCTCTCAAACTAATTCGTATAATCTCGCAAAGCCTGCTGAAACTTAATATTAATTTAGGGGTATGAATTGTTTCGTAAACCAGACGCGAGGCACGAAGGGTATGAAAGTTTCCAAAATAAAGCGCGAACTACGAAAGCCTATATTAGAAATGGCTATAGATCAGATAAGCTATGGCATTTTGTCGCCCTCATTTCAGGGTCAGTTTTTCTTTGATGGAGCAAGAGAATCAATGTAATTCTCTAGATCTCTCGATAGAGGTCACTGCTCTCGTATCCGGAGCCTTGGTCCTGGGACCGAGTGTAGCTGCACGAGTCTCGCCACGGTTGTTCACCGGTTAGAAACCTAGTCACTTCCAGACAAGGACTTCAAAGAGGGATGCAGCCAACACGCGATATCGGTGAACTGTTAGGAAATTTATCCACAAGTAGATTTATCGACGGCCGACTTGAATTCGACGCTAGAAAATCATAAGGAAAAAGTCGGCATTTTCGCTTGTGGCAATGCAATCTTATCTTCACGTGGGGGCAGGACAATTAATATCACAAGCCGGGATTTTTTCTTTCGTTCTTTCTTTCTCTTAGATTTGAAAATAGATTTCACAGCCCAGGTTGTTGGTCTCAGTCGCCGTTTGAGTGGGTCAGCTCCTGAGCCCGCTCCGAGCCGCGTTTGCGTTTGAGAGGCTTCTAGCGGAACGAGCTGACCCAAGCGTTCGCCAATCGAGCCAGTCTGCCCTCAGTTTGATGAAGCTTGGGGGTCTCGTGCGATGAAATCTAGGCTCGAAATCCTTACAGTACTTGGAACACCCTTTGTCTTCAACCTAAAAGCTTGAATTATCTTAATATCGGTGCCTTCTAATCGTTGGACCGCAGTCTCATCTCGGCTATCCACGAAATATCTATCGCACAGATGCGAGATGGAACGCGAGTGTTTATGGTGTGGTCAACATTTTTCTTGGAATTAAGGCGTGGACGCCGACCAAAAAATAACTTCTATCAGACAGAAACAAAGGAAATAGAAAAAAGAAACCCGTCAAATGATATAGCCCATGTATATTGCAGTTGTGTCCCAGATTCATTTCCCAGCATTAAAATAAAAAATACAAAAATAAAGCCCTTTCGCTTCCAAACTGTTAACGCCTCCACAATGATGCATGTACTCTAGATAAGGAAAGAAAGAAAGTACATAAAAGCAAAGAAGAAGAAAGACCGGAAGCTTCTTAGTCTTATTCCATGCACCCAAAATCTGCGAGATTTTCTTTCTGGAAGGCAGATATTCGTATCCAAGGCTCTGTGCATATGCGGGCAGAGCATCTTGACCTGGTCATTCGTATAATAATCGCTTCCATCATGCCTTATAGACGTTATACCGCTGCCCAAAGGTAGCTGCCAAGTCTGATATATAGGAAAAATTGAATGTGATCAGCAGAAAATCTGCCGTCGTCTCTGCAAACTAGGGTTTGTCTTCGCCGATGTGTAATGTAAGTTGGCCCCACAGTCCCCCCAACAGGAAAATAGTCGCATTCCTAGCATGCGCCCTATCTCTCATGATTTATCCGAATGGAACCAACCGAAGCCCGAATGCTTGCCGGGACTACCGCCGTAATCTGTGACCGGCGTATGTAGAATTTCGTCCATAGTGCTCCCCCAATCTCCAAAGCTGAAGACCCTGTCGGTTCGATAACTCTCGTTGCCACAGTGTGGGACATTCGGGTTACATTCTTCTTCAGCAATAACGAATAATCTGTCTCTGATAACCCAGGGTTCTGGACGCTGCATGGGTTCCTTGAACAACATTTCAGAGGTTAGGCTCGCCGCTCGCTTGATGTTGTTGTCGTTCTTCCGGTCGGCTTCTTTCGTTATCATTGCGATCCAGGTGGATACTTGTTCCAAGTTGGCGTGGAAGGATTGGTCGGCCAGTGCGCCTCTAGCACCTCTTGCGCCACGTCTGTTCTTTGCTGCGCGGTGGGAGGCAAATTCTTTCATTGAGTGTTTCCCCTGGAGGAAAGTGATTATTTCCAGAAAGACGCATGCGAGGGAGAAAATGTCGCTGCGTTTTACCTCTGCTTCGGTAGACTGCACCCAATCCATGACATGCATATCTGCCAACGTCGAGGTCGCCGTGGAGTCGTGCGACCCCCTTCTCGATATCGCTCGGCCGGAATAAATGACATTCCTGACACTCTCCTGCCGTGTGAAGCTTCTCCTGTATATTTCAGGAGCTGCATATTCGTAGTTTGGTTTTTCAAGCGCAGGTGAGGGCCGGTTGCCAATGTCTATCCGTTGTGACACACCGGTGTCTGCTAGAAAGATAGTGGCGCCGTCCACGAGAACTGACTTGGGTCTGATATCTCGATGCACTATTCCGTTCTCGTATAGGAATGTGACCGCATCAGATAGGCAGTGCATCCAGTCGAACATCTGTCGCCGTTTGCCCTCTTTGGAAAGCGATTTGTAGATTGTGGGAGGTGTTTGAAAGAATGCCTTGAGCGTGAGCTCTGTGGCTGGAGCGAACAATAAGAAACCTTCATCCTGGAATGTGTAGGAGGCGTAGAGCCCGACGATATGGTGGTGTGTGAGTTCTTTGAGGTGTTGAATGGTTTCTTGGTATTCTTCATCTTTGAACTTGTCGCCTAGCGGCATAGTCTTGCGTATGACTACCTGCTGGGTTCTTGGGAATACAAATCTATCGTTTGAGTTGATGCCGACGGTCAGTCCGGTCTTGAGAGGCTCGATTGGAACGGTTTCGTGGGTAACAAAGTTGATATGAGATCCTCTCTCGAGATCTCGTACTAAAAAGGAGTACTGTCTTCTCAAGAACCTCTTCTCCGCTGAGATATCCTTCAGTCCCAGTTTGCTGATTTGCTCCGAATCCAAGGGTAAATCTGTATCGTCCCACGAACTTTCCACGAGATCGAATAGTTTTGCGACTTCTCCCAATTCCAAAAGAATCAGGAAGAACCTCCTAGCCTTCCAGAGAATCCACTCTGAGAATGTAGTGTCAGAGAGTCCTTCCATAATGGGATTGTTTAACTTTGCTCTCAGCGACTCGTCGCCTATCGACTTGTGCAAAAATGCTTCCGTGACTGTTTCCATGACTCGCCGTTCGTCCCACCAAATTTGTGGAATGTTAAGATTCGGTTGTGCAGAGTCAACGCTCCCTCTGCTGGATCTCGACTGTACTGAAATTCTGGATCGTGCTTGTGCCATCATGAATGCTGAACTGCCATCATTATGTTCTCGAAAGGCCTGTCCCCTAGCTTTCGCCTGTTGCACTATAAACGTTGAATTCATGGTTCCGGTTGGTATATATAATTCCGACTTGTAATCCTATCTATAGCCCTGTCCGCCGGGATCAATCTAGGCCCGAAAGTACAATTTGTGTTGTCCGATTTATCGCTATCTTCACAAAGATATTAGACGAATCTATTATTTGTGAAACGTGAGCCCAAACTTCGGTCTGCGCGGTTCCTGGTCACGGCTCCCGGCTCCGGAACTATTTGTCGTGACGTTTTTCCGGCGACAGGCAAAGTTCCCTATTCTGGAGTTTCTGTTACGTGAGAGTAATGCCTTTTTAGTCGAGCGCAGACGACCAAAGCCTAAAATCAGGCGGTCAAGCGAGGAGGCTCGCGGTTGAGTTTCGACACTTCGGAACCTTTTTAATAGTGTCCGGGATTGAATTATATATTATACTTCCGATGGAGGATCGTAGACGGTAGGTTGAAGAAGGTGAGGATCGAAAATACTATCAAGACGCCCTTGATAGCGAGGGCGCCTCGTTATTATATTGTCAAGATCACTGAACGGGTACTTCTTATCAAAGCATGGATTACAAAGTGCCCTTTGATAGCAAAATAAAAATACTAGTTCTTCTTTCTTTTCGCACAAAGGGATTGGCGTATCTCTCGAACAGCCCACAGACCATGCATGGCAAAAGCAAGTCAGCAGGACCGTCTGGTGCATGTGGGGTGGCATGTTTTTCTTCACTCTCTGCTTGATATGCGATATGACTTCCTGGGTGAGGGGTTAACCCAATACTGGCTTCGAAGCGTGGGATGCTTCGCAGCTCGCAAGGGTGCAGCCTCACCAGCCGAATCGAAAGTCGCCCTCCAATATGACCCTCCTGAACCCTGACCATACCAATGCTCTTCTTCCCGGATAGAAGGAGGTCTCAAAACGGAAAAACCTTCATGTGTATTGTCTTGTTCGAACGTTCAAGGCAGTCGTTTCTGGCTTATCGTCGTTCGACGGCGTGAGAGTGTTGCCTGGGCTTGGTAGGTATTCCAAAGTCCGCATCGTCGCAAGTACGTATTCCTGCAGCTGAGAAACTCGCATATATTTGCCTTGTTTCACGGTTCAAAGATTTTGAGTGAGACCCCGGGCGGGCTTCATGTCCATCCCCTTTGAGAACCCCAGAATGGACTCTGATGCATCGGTGCTCGCATAAGAACCCTGATGTTTAAGGAAGGCATTGCGGTTCGCCCTTCTCTGTTTGGATGAATTGCAACGTTGTTGTCGATATAATCTCCGCAGGACTCTTGTTCGGCCAGTAGAGTCGCCAACATTAGTTTGCCCAGCCTGTCGAAGCTATGAATCAAGTATCGATGTTACTTTCAAGAATGGGTGACGTTACGTGTACTTGTATTTGCTACTACCGCGTCTCGTCTTAACAGTTGAAGTACAGGCAAGATAACCGCCCAAGTCTCTTGTTCACCAACATCACGAAGCTTCCAATCCAAACTCCGTAGCCATGGATCATCTTAGTCGGACTTCAAATCCTCCGTTGGTCCCCTGTTCAGTGGCGAGTGAATACCTCCTAACCGATATAACCGGTATATAGGTTTGAGCTGAAATATCCTAAAGCAGATCGATATCGATATATCTCGCAGAATGAAAAAAAATAAAAAATTAGAAATTTTTTCTGGCCGACGAGCTGATTTGCAACCTGCATTGATATCATATCCGTCTATAGCCAATGAACATTCGATGCAAGTGCATCTCTTAGAACAGACCATGCACCATCAGGCGGTGGAAAGCAAGGGGTGGGGGCTCCCAATTGCCATGATAAGAATGCATCCTATACTAATTGGGCGGTTTAGCGAGCCAGGATGAATGCGACTCTCCCATGCAACCAAGTTCAAAAGTTCTCCACAGTTTGGAAAACCCCAACATGAGATGCATGCAAAAGATATCATTCTCAGACGAACTATGCATGAACTTCTAGGATTCTGACCTGATTCCAAAGCGGACGCGTCTTCTCGCAGTTTTGTCTATTGGCCTGCCTGCAGAGTTGACGAGAACTGTTTTTTCTCTGCAAGCAAGTTGCGCCAAATACAGAATGCTTTGAAAACCAAGTGCCATCGGAAACCTGGAGTTAGATTGTTCGTTGCATGTCTTTACTTACCCAATTATAAGGGAGCCTGACGCGCCGGCACAAGTCAATGTGCGGGCTTCCCATTCAATTATCTCATTATATTCTAAAGCTAAATTACCTATGATTCACTTTGGTGCTGTTTCAAACTTCATTTGTGCTTGATTCTCACGCAAGTTCAAGGTAGCAAAATAAGGGTCGCAGAAGCAAACGGTAAAGATTGTTGATCTATGCTTGATATCATCGTTAACGGCATCTGACACGCCAAATCGGTCGTGCGACTGCATTTTTATCCCTGAGTAAGTAGGCTAAGAACCTCTAGGGTTTCTTTTTGCGGGTCTGGACGCCCTTGTTAATTGCTGCATTTAAAAAAGTTGAGGCGAGATTTTAACCGAACAAGATATTCACAAGACATTCAGTTTCGAGGATTGACATCAGCGATAGCGCTAGGGGCTGTATATAGCCGTAGAACTCATATCAGTATATCTTAACTCTCCGGATTGTTGCAACCGATTTATTGGTCTATCCAACCAGATTTATCGGGATGGTGCTTAATATTTCCAGTCAGCGACCAAGCTATCAGGGCATTTGTAAGCGCTGAATTATAATATCTTAGGCGTAGGATCACCACTATATGGCCAAAATACATAAGATGTCACTCAGATATACACCATATAAATACCAACGCTAATCAGCAGCAAATCAGAGCCTATCCCATGTCAAAACTGTGAAGCATTTCTTATCGCCGATGTATTTATCCAGCACCTTGGAGACACTCTTCGCTGATAAATTAATTTGTTTATGCAAACTAAGACATAGACTTTGGTTCTGCTTTTGGGGATTTCTCTAGGTGCAAACATAACATAAAGCCATTGAAGATGTATTGGGACTTGGATAATCTTAAATGGTCTAATTAAACGATATTCCTATTGGCTTGACGAACAAGACGAAATCGTGGCTGATCAAAGTATCAATTGAACATTAAATCGGAGATAGTAAACTCTATATGACATGCCGAAATTTTTTTCGAAAAAGGAAGCAAGATATATTTTGTAGGGATGCGTATCTAGGTACGTCCCAGGTACCACTAGAGCGCGCGCGAAAATCCGATATCCACTGCTATTCATATCGACAAGGAATTATATGTCCATTCTATAAGGGGAAATCAAATCCAAAGGATATCCGTTTAGCAAACTAAGTAGAATTTTGTTAATATTATTTCCTATTTTCTTTCAGTTCCGAGATAGAGCCGACATACTTCCGATTACACCATTAACCTGGATATCAATGCTAGTCGTATAACTAGCAGCGTCGCTCAAAAGATACACATAGGCGCCTCCGAGCTCCTGGACCTCTGCTAGTCTTGGGATGCCGCCATAGTACTTGAGTTGCTGCTCCCAGTCCGGTTGCTGTGGGACCCAATATGTCATTGCGGTTTTGACAAGGCCTGGAGATACCGAATTTACACGAATACCGTATTTTGTCCATTCGTAAGCCAGTGTCTTGACCCTGGTAGATTATTAGTAAAAGAAGGAGATAACTGTGCATTAGGTATGAGGTGAAATTCGGCTTACATATTTCGAACACCAGCTTTGCTAGCGCCGTATGGAGCTGATGGTACCCTCTGTAAACCTGTCAGCATGGAGACCGTTTTTGCTATTAGAATTTGCTACTGTATAAACATACCTTGTTGGGTCGGTGGGAAGCCATAGAGGCCTAGAACCAGCCAAATATTAGCCTCACGTTATTTTGTTGCTAATGTCAATTCAATTAACTTGTATAGTTTGCTTACTGTGAAAACTATCGACCCCTTGACTCCTAATCTGATGAAAGTTCTTGCTGCTACGCGTGCGCAATAAAAGGCTCCAAACAACTACGCGAAACACCCTATTAGAATTGTTATGTTCCAATTATACTTTTTTATCGCAATACTCACATTGATGCTAAAGAGTCTTTCAATCTCCTCCTTTGTGAAATCCAGCGCAGACTTGTGGTTGGTAATACCAGCATTGACCACCATCCCGCTTAATGTTCCCGCTTCTTCGACAATTTTGTCTACCGCAGCAGTGACTTCGTCCTCATTCCTGATATCGGCCTTGAGAGCAAATAATTGTTTCGGGTACTGTTCTGACATCTTGTTGAAATCCTCGCCGACATCACCAATATCGATAGAGTAGACTTTGGCTGCACCATTGGCGAGACAGCACTCCGCAACACCGAGGCCAATACCTCGATTTGCACCAGTAACTATAAAGATATTAATTAGTTACATCAAGTTAATTTGCCATTGCATAGTTGCGATAAGCTCGAAGCTCTTAAAATCCTTACTGGCAATGACTTTGCCTTCCAACATGATTTTCTTGACCGGCTCAACTGGAGCGGCGGCGGCGGCGGTACCGTTTGTGGCCGACATCTGTGCTAGTATTGGTATGGGATATATCGTATATGGTTGGTTGAAAAAATTGCAAAATTTCAGTACCCCGGAGTAAACTATAGACTTGTGAATGCTTCTATGTTGTTTGTAATGGCAACTGAGCCGAAATCAGCAGTCGAACCTAGCCCATTATATAGGATAGCCATCGCCCTGCGGCTTCGAAGCGGTTTATCGATAGCGCTGTACCCGACTATCGATATCACCTCGCACCAGCTCCGCAGTTTCTGAGCTCGTTACGGGGCACATCTTAGTCATGCTCGCGAGCTCGGCGGTTGTGTAGGCGTGTAATTGATCCGAGTGCAACTGAGACTTGTGGAGAATGACGGCATCTTGAGCGGTTGGAAGGAACCGAGACCTCGTGTCCCGAGATACATTCGAGTATCATGATTCGATGGATAGAGGGTACCAAGACCGCATAGCGGAGAGTTTCCGAGCTGCAGTTGCAAAATCAGATATCTCTAGGCAATCGCAGTATCCAGACTTCAGAGTTACGAGTTGATAATTCGCTCCATGGTATGTGATACGACGTGAAATTAAATTATGTACAGAAAAAGTTCAATCTACAACTAATCAACTATTTTTATCAACCGCAGAACATCCCAGCTTCAAATAACCTCCAGAGCACCTAATAACATTTCCCGGACAGCCCATGCACCCGGGTCTGGTGGCTCCACGTATCCATCTCTGCCTTTCACATATGTTGCCCTTCCAAAACTTGCCTTCATACCCCGCGTCCCTTCTGCGCCATTTATTCCTGCCTTTACCGCTTTACTAAAGCTCGTGGTGCTCTTGTAAGTCTCACAAAAGGGAATCAAGGTATCCATGACCGTCCTATCGCCTACTCTTGCTCCGCTGTGACTTTTAAGTCCTTGTAAAGCATCATAGACTGAGTTTGCGAATAACTGATTGCTGTCGATACCTTCCGGCTGTCGTCTAATAGATGCCGTTAAACTGGCTAAGAAGATACCGAATATTGCGCCGAGAGTACCTCCCATGGCATCAATAGACTCTCCAAGAAGGGATAGTAAAGAGAGCAAAGATGGATCAGGATTAGACGGAAACGATTGAAGGATCGATTGGCAGACGGCTTTGACACTCTCGCCGCAGTCGCCATCTCCCATTTCCATATCCCATTTTGTCAATTCTGGCTCCGAGGCGATTGCTCGCTCGCACGCCCGCTTGATAGAGTTATATAGAAGCGAGGGATCTATTTGGCGGTCGCCAGAAAGGGCTGTTTTCCTTACGCCATTGGTGTGAATGCCATTGATACCATTGACAGTAGTTTTTTGAGCCTTGGTAACGGCATAGTTTACTCTTGGCCAAGCGGGAGCATCTGTAGGAGCGTCTAATAGACGGAGAACTTCCTCTGTGGATGTTTTGTGATCTCTTGCAGCCGCCGCAATGTTGAGCAGCGAAACTGAGAAGCCTGGTCCGTTGAGAGAGGTTTCGAATGTACCACAGAACGTTCTCTTCGGGGAAATGGACCAAGTTGATGCTGATGATAGTTAGTAAACGTCATATCTTGATTGATCGATTAAGTCTTTTTTGGTGCTTACCAAGCTGTTCGACAGCCTCATTTGCAAGAGCTTGCAATTCTAACAGGCTGGTCCCGCCAAAGTTATTGATAAGAAGGGCAACTTCATCCCCATCCTTGAAATCGACAAATGCTCTATCCTCGTCCTTCAGGTCCAGCAGAAACTCAAGCATCCGCTGTACAAGGGATTCTGGAGACGGTAACGGTGAGATATGTTGTAGGCCCTGTATAACTTCAATTAGCTCTGTTCTTCATGTTTGTTTCTAGGTATTGATTCTTACCGGTTCATTATGTATACCCATCCCCAGGACACAGACATCGTCTGGCACTTTTTCATGGTTTATTCGCCCAAGTACATGGCAATGGTCCAGAGAGGCTCCAACGGTAATCAAGTTCGCATTCACTGCTCGCCCGATAGAGAGACACTCGTTGAAAGAATAGTCTGCCTCTGACGCTGCTCCTAATATCTTGAGCCCAAGTACGTTGCCAGCCAATCCGCGTCGTCCAACCATTCCTGCTCGTTTCCTGCCCAAGGCAACATCGTCCGTGACAGCCAACACCGCCACTTCCAACCCTTTCGCTCTTGCTTTCTCGCACGCCAGCCCGAAATGCAGCTTGTCACCGGTATAGTTTGTGATCACCAAGATTGTACCTTTATCACTCTTGACGCTATCGATTCCAGCCATCACTTGCGCAGCACTGGGGCTACCAAAGATATCGCCGTTGACAGCAGCCGCGAGCATCCCGCTGCCGACGTACCCAGACCATGCTGGCTCGTGCCCGCTACCACCACCGGATATAATTGAAACCTTGTATTTATTGTGAGCTGAATTGTAGATAACTTTCTGCTGTGGGATCAAAGAGAGAGAGGGATTTGTGTGGCATAGTCCGCGCAGTGACTTCACCACCAAACCCTCGTACTCGTGGAAAAAGTGCTTTGTCGACATGGTGAGAAGAAGATTTGGTGATCAATCCGATATGGTAAGAAATCGATCTCTTAGATGGGTTGGCAAGCTAAGATTTTGACAAGGCAGAAGTAGAGTAAATAGGCCATCGTCCACGATGTTTCTATTTGAAGCCCTTACCACATAGCTTCAAAGCGAGGCTAGAGAGCAGCCGACATATTGGAACGAACACGCGCATTGCAACGTAATGACAATAACTCAGTATCGTATGTTGCGACTTCGCGTCCGATTCGTATCGCGACAAGGGTCTCGCCTCCCGCGTGGGCTATCAGACATCGAGACGTATCGATGCAGCACAGAAGAACTAGAAGTGGAAGCGTGGAGTCCACGAGGCAGAAGTTTCCCCGTTGCGGACACCGACACGAACTGGCGGCAAGGCACGGCGTTCCATGGCATGCGACAATGCAGACAAAGACCTGACTCGACTCGCTTCGTTGAAGAAGGAACCACGGCTCGGAAATTCTACGGAATAATGCAGGACCAAGAAATAGACGGCTGTGTGACATGACCAGGACTGGGCTGGGTTTCGTCTGGAAAAGAGTATTCTTGTGGAGAACCCATGTCTTAGCGACATGAATCGTGCATTTCAAGCCCTCGTCTCGGGGACACTCTCGCCAGTGCAAGGAACCGAATGCACCTCAACAAACTCTTCCAGCTAGCCCGGTTGATTTTAGGCCGCAACACCTTTTTTCGAAATGGAGCTGAGTGAGTCGAGCGGACAGGAGACGAGATCCATTCAGGCAACCTAATTTGCAATCAGATTCTGCGATAATACATCGGGTGCCTTTGACGAGATGTGGATATTTTAAAGTAAATACTCCATATGAGAAGAAAACGGGTATATCTGGGTAGGCTACTTGCACCTAGACCTCGAACCCACGATCTCACCCTATCCAAATAATCCGATCCAAACCATCAAGTTAGACGAAGGTCCGAATCATTACTCCAACCATATCATTATTCTTCTTCTTCTTCTTCTACCACGATCTAGTCCAAGCAGATTTCAAAGTCTGACATTCTGTTCCTAAACCTCAGAAAGATATACGGCAATGGCTCCTTCAGCTACCAGCGACGCCTCGGGCCTTAGAGTAGTTATTGGCTGTGACAGCGCAGGCGTCCAGTATAAAGATGCCCTACTGGCGGACCTCTTGGGCGACCCCCATGTCGAATCCGTCATCGACATTACAAAACAGCTTACCGATTTAACAGACTATGCCAACATTGCCATCACAGCTGCAGAAAGCGTTGCATCAGGCGCTGTTGACCGCGCGATCCTCATCTGCGGAACCGGGTTGGGTGTCGCCATTTCTGCAAACAAGGTCAAGGGAATAAGGGCAGTAACAGCGCATGATAGCTTCAGCGTTGAAAGAAGCATTCTGAGCAACAATTGTCAGGTGTTATGCATGGGTCAGAGAGTTATCGGATTGGAATTGGCTAGGAGGCTGGTGAAAGAATGGCTGGGTTATACGTTTGACAATAAGAGTGCGAGTGCTGGAAAGATCAAGGAGATAGAGAAGTATGAGAGTAAGACAACGGGTAATAGAATCCCCGACGGAATCACAACCTGCTCCTAGTTAGTCTATCTTCTACATCGTGGTGTAGTAATATTCAATTTTATCGTAATATTTAATACTCGTATTTATTCTTGTGTTTGTATATGTAGATATATTAAGCGAATTGTTCTGGTAAATCCTAATAAACTTGACACTTAACAGATGCGATACCTAAATACAACTACAAATTTAATGTGAGGCATCTATCAATGTCTTACGATCGTATGCTCTCAATGTGGAGGCACCATGGTGTCACCTCAGAATTGGCCGGTATGCAATCTGTAGCTTCCAGTTCCAGATTCTAGGGTCGCATTGTCTCTACGACTGCTGGTGTGTGGGTCCCTCGCCTATTACGGAAAATATCCATGTGCTATTGCAGGTCAGGCCATACCCTGCTTAAGATCCAGTTCCTGAGCCGTAGTCGTCGACCGTTGAGATTGTTGATACTCGAGTGCATATTAGCTAGGTGATTAGCTAAAATATATTATAATAAAAAAATAAATAAATAATAATAGGATGTGTAGAGGGAATTTTTTTTCCTCTATTATCATCTTTATTATATATTGATAATAATGTATTAAAGTATTAATTTAATAGTATTAATTGTTTGATTATTTAAAATTGTAGGTTAAATAGTTTACCTACAGCGTTAAGTTTAGAAGTAGAAGTTTTTAATATAATTCTTTAATTTATTAATTAAAATTAAAAAAAAAATTTTTTTCTTGTAATTATCTTTCTTTAATTATAGTATCTCGCTTTTTTTTATAAGATTAATGGTAAAATTAGTAAAAATTTGTAAAAAATAAATTAAATAAATAGCTTTTATATAAAGATGTTACCTACTTTTTTAAAATTTAAAATTTTAAAATTAATATCGTAATATATAATAAAATTTTATTAATTTTATAGTAGAAATTATATTATTTACCTTAAAAACTATATTTATCTTTTATTTTAATATTTTTTTAATATATTAATATATTAATATATAAATTATTATACCTTCTATAAAATTTTAAATTAGTTAAATAATAGTAAAATTAATAATTATATTTTTTAAATTTAAAATTTATCTCTTTATTTATAATTAGTATTTAAATATAATTAGTGAATATTATTATACACTAATCAACTTATAAATTACTTTAGATTATTATACTACTACTATATTTTATTTAACTTACTCGAAATTACTTATTAAATAATATTAAAATTTTAATCTTAAGATTCAAAAAAATTTAAGAGTAATTAGCTTTACTATTTAATCTAAATTAATAATAATTTTATAAATTAGTTTAATAATTCAGTTATAAATTTAATTAAATTAATTTAAAATTATTATTAAATTTATTTATTTAATTATTAATATTTATAACTTTAATTCTAGTAAATTCTTATAATTAAGATTTAGAATTCTTTAAATTTAAAATATTTTTAAATTTGATTTTTTTAAACTTAGTTCTTTTTGATCAACTAGTTTTATTATTTATGTTGATAACACCTATTCGCTTAATACCATCATTTCTATAATTAAAATTAAATTTTGTTTTAGTTTTTATTTTTACTTTAGTTTTAGCTATTACTAAAAAACGTAAAATTTTAAAACTTAAAAGATAAGTAGTTATAAAATGTAAATTCGGGATACTATCTTTATTAGCTAAATTAATATTAGATTTCTGATTCTAGAAATTCTTAAAAAAATTAGCTACAGACATTATTATAAGTAATATAGGATTTAAAAATATAGATTATAATATATTTTTAATTTTAACTTTACTTATTATTAAATTTAAACCTCACATATTTTTTCATTAATATAAATATCCTAAACCTTCCATTATAATTATCAAAGAACTAATAACACCAGAACATCAACCTAAAATTTCTAGACCAATAAAAAAAGCGTAGTTATTGATTAAACTAATCATTATAATAAAAATAATTTTAGAAGTATTTATTTAATTCGCTATGTACATAAAAATAAATAATAAATAAATTAAAATATAAAAAATTATAAATAAAAATATAAAGGAATTTATCAAATCGCTAGCCTAATAATAAAAAATTTTAAATAATTATACTAAAACTATTACACCTGTCCCCTATCCCAGATCTACTAATATAAGATTCAACTAGTTTCACTTAAACTTTTTATCTCTTAATCTAATTATTTAAATTTTAGAACGAGAAAATATACAATCATTAAAGTAATTAAACCAATTAATATAAAAATATAATAATAAAATAAAATATAAATAAACAAATATTATATTATATAAGTAAATTAATTAATAAAGATTCTAAACTTTCATTAATTTTAATAATAATCTTTATATAATATAAAAATAGTATATATTATACTTAAAAAAATAACTATTCTATATATTTAAGTTAGATAACTATCCTAACCTTCTAACCATATATTAAGCTAAATAACTATCCTAATTTTTTAACCATATATTAAGCTAAATAATTATCTTAACCTTCTAACCATATATTAATTTTTTATTTTTTTTTATTTAATAATTATATCTTAAATTTTTTTATTAAATTTATTTATATCCTTTTTATAAAGTAGATATTTAAATTTTTGGTATTATTTTTTCCAAATTTCTAAATATAAGTATTTTATATTATGTTCCAATCCAAACTTTTTTTAAATAAGCACAAATATCCTAATTCTATAAATATTAAGATACAAGAAATATTATAGAGTATTAAGACTAAAACATCTCCAGTATTTAGTTTTAAGAGACATTTATAACACTATCTCCCTTTTTTAAAAGAATTTCTCATAAAGAAATTTAAAATACAAAGCCTTCTTTTCATAGGAGTATTATTCTCTTATAAAAATTATAATTATATAATTAAATAAAATATAAATAAAATTATAATTTATTAAAAAATTAAAAATTAAATTTTATTTTATAAATATTTTTCCTTATTATACACATAAGTAATTAATATATTAAATAAATTTAAACAAAATAATTAAATAAAATTCTTTTTTAAAAAAAGCTTATAATAAGAGGAAGAAAAAAGAATATTTTATTAAAATTATAAATATTAAAGAATTTAAATATTTTATAAAGAGTCCTTGTTAATATTGTAAAGATAATGGTTTTTTGTGTAAAATTATGGAAATTAGAAGGTGTTTGGTTTGTGTATATAATAATAAAAATAAATGTAATATCATTCTTAATAAATATTTTTAATCATTTTTTAATTTTCTAGTATATAGTATTAATTTTGTTTTTATAATAAAACAAATTAGTGATTTTCGTTGTAAAAAGATCGCGGAATTAAAAAAATTAAAATTTTTTTTAATAAAAACTCTTTTTGAAGTTAGTAGCTTATAAAATAAAATTATTCAAAAAAAAAAAAAATTAGAAATTATTATAAAGAAATATTTAGAAAATATTAGGTATAAAAATATTATTTTTTAATTTAAAAATATAGAATTTAAGATTTTTATTAAAAATTTTAATATAATAGAGGAATTTATTTATTAATTTCATTTTAATAATTTTTCTTAATTCTATTTTTTCGATATTAGGAATTTTATAAAAATTCTTAATATAAAGGATATATTAATAAAATATTAAAACATTAAAAATTTCAGGTTTTCTAAATATATATTTTATTTTTTTATTTTATTATTATTTTTATATTCTTAATTTTTTTAAAATAAATTTTTATTATTATTATAAAGTATATA